>WOGN01000458.1:0-24731 GCA_015342105.1 Leptinotarsa texana
ATATGATAACCGTAACTGTTTCATAAGAAATGAAAATGTGCATTCTATTGATACCAGGTACAAGACAGACTTTCATATGCCATATTGTAAAAATGCAATGACTTACAATTCCCCGAATGTAATAAGGCTCAGATTATTTAATCTGTTACCACTTGAACTGAAAAACTTTAGTACTATCCACAATTAAAAAATTACACTAAAGTCTTTCCTACTAGAGAAAACCTATTACTCCCTTAAGAAAATGATTGAATAATAAAATGAAAATTTCAATGAATGCATTACTTTTAGTAAATTGTTTAATTTTTAGTTATACTTTTAAGCTCTTTTCTGACTAATCTTACACAATGTACCTTTTTGATTGTCTTACAGGATAATAACAATTATTATTACTATTATTATTATTATTATTTATAGAAATTTCAAATTGAAAAACAGTGCACTTTGTTTCAGCTCTCTAAGTACCGTAGTTTTCTCGTTTCCCGCTTCTTGTTCGATTGACTGATAGGAACTATAGAAATAATCAACATTACCAAATCGTAAAAATTTACGAAGCCTATAATTATCAATTCAATTATGGAAGTGTAAATGAACTCGTTAACGTTTCAATTAATAAAAATGAAGCCAGTAAACAAATGAATATACACTAATAAGATCGCTCGAATTCACGAATTAACCATAAAATGGACAATAATATTTGCCTTGATAACTGATGTAGTACAAGTTATATCTGAATGTGATTCTAAATAGAATTTAACGAGCTGTATTTTCAAATGGTTTTCGAATGTTGATGAACCCTAATAAAATAAATCAATTATGCATTCATGCCACCCACCAAAAATAAGAAATTCAACGTTACTGGCATATTAGCCATATTGTCAGCCAGCGCCCTCTATAGTGTATGCGAAAATGTGCTCTTTCTACTATCAATGGTTTCTACACATAATTTCGTATTTTTGTTAAAATAATTTCAAAATTAATGTTGAGCCTAGTTTTGTTAAAGCTGACTCCGACAACTTACCAAGAGTCGATTTTGAAGTGATCGATGAATTATACTTGAAAAATTTGCAATATTTTGGGTACCGAAATGAAGAATGAAAAATTGAAACAGTAGGGTATATTTAGTAGATCCCTCGGTCAAGGTAGTAATGGTAAAATTCAATTCAAAATAACCTGAAAAAGTATTTTTTGGAATATAAACTAATGACACGGAATATGCAGCAAAATAGGCACCCGCCGAGACCTACCATTTACAAAAAAAATCGTTCTTTAATTAGATAATTGTAAGAGTTGTATTCATACCGAGTTGACAACAATAACAACAAAAATGGTGTCTGTCAAATTGGATCATCAGATCTGTGATTGCATATTAAAAACCAATACACTTGGCAACTCCGTTCTACACCATCAATTTTATTGGTCAACAGACTTGATCAGTTTATAAGAAACCAGTATCATTTTCCATAGCATGAAACAAGGCCATTTTTGCGTTCAGGAATTATTGAATGTCATAAAGGGCAATCCATCTTTGCTTAAAAGGGTTATAACTGGTGATGAATAATGGGTGGTTACGACATTAAAACTAAAGTCCAATAGTCCCAATGGAAGTCCCTAGAAGATCTATGCCAAAAAAGCAAGCCAAGTTCGATCAAATGTTGAGGTTCTGCTCGCTGTTTTCTTTAACTATTGTGTAGTGTATCAGGAGTTCTTGCCACATAGTCGTAGAGTCAATAAGGAGTATCATCTTGAGGTTATGCTCTGCATGTGGGAAGCAACCAAAACAAAATAAAAATTGCTGAATAAATAAGTAATTTGTAGAAAAGATGAAAATTCATCTTATTTTTTGAATACACCTAGAATATTCTTGTATGTTGGACAAAAATCTAATGTTGAAGTTAGGCACAAGCAACAACTTCAATATAACTGCCACACATGTCATGGAGTTGGTTTATACTTGATGAAAATTCTCAAAATATTCTTTAAACACTTTGAGAGTTTTTCACTAAACAGTTTTAAAAGAAACACAACACTTGTTTTACTTCTTGAGGTGTGATTATACTGAAGAAGATATCGAATAGTGAAATACATGTTGCATTTTTGTAAAACTATAGTGAAAATCCTACAATGAAGTGTTTTTTGAATACTCAATTGCCACATATACTTTTTTGAACACAACATTTTCACCAACAGTATAATGATTTTTTGCATAATGATAATGAGTTTTAATGTCGGCTCCCACTAGATCCTTTTTCTAAAGTTTCCATAAGTTTATTGGAAAAATTATTCATAATTGCCTGTGACAAGATTTGAATAAAATACATTGTGTTTTTATGTATTTTAAGTTGTAATACATTATTTTCAGTACACATTTTTTGTTGGATAGCTGTACCTCTAAACGTTAATGCTTCTCCCAAAATTCCTAATCAACATATAAGAAATCCTAAGTAACAATGAGACTGCCAGAAAATTATCGGATCTACTGGAGATCTAAAAAATGCACATAGCCTACCCTTAAAGACAATACATACCTATTAGCTGTTTCAATCCTTTGCCTCTTCTGTAGCTCCATCATAACCCTTAGCGTCTCTCTGGCTTGATGTGGCCTGAATTCATTCAACAAGTGATGGATATGAATGAACAGCAGGCTGAGATCCTCCACCTTTTCTGCTCTACGTGGGGAATCAGGGCAGTTAACGAGTAGATCCAGCAAGTCAAGAAAGTTGGCTAAAAGGGACTGGTTTAATTTTTTCAACTCTCTTCGCCTATCGAAATGTAATGGGTAGAGTCTCTTAATACCCTGAAAAGATATTGATATTTGATGAAGAAAGCATTTATTGCCGAACAGAATAGATGAAAATAATCATACTACAAAACAAACAACTTTAAGTACAGTGCAAAGAAGTAAATTACCACATATTTGGCATCATATGCTTAGTTTGTTTCAAACTATCATAAAATAAATTATACATTCTATTTAAATTATTACTGTTTGTGCTAATCAGTGATTTTGTGAGGACATTTTTTGGTTGGGAATTTTAAAACGTTGGCTTTTTTCTTCTATCAAATGGAACCGGTAAATGGAGGCATGAAATTAGTGCCAAGTATCTTTAGAATTCCAAACTTTCAAAGTTATATCCGACTACCGTCAACTAGTAATCGGTAAACAGCCTGGAACCATAAGTTGTGTCATGTGAATAGGAAAAGACGAATTGTTGTCGACCTACAACATATTACTTAAAAAATAGGATTATATCACTGGATAACCCAGATCAGCAAAGCTTTTCCAATATAATGCCATGATCCATCTCGTCAACAGTCTTTAAGAGATAACATCCATCTGACCACTATACTCACGAGAATTTAAGATATGTCAGGTGGTTACAAGATTGGAAATAGGCACATAAGGTCAGTCACAGAATAATAGTACTCATAAAAGTACCTGAGATTTATTTCACTAACCTGACTTTCCAGGGGCCTTATAATACTTTCTTCGGTGTTGAAAGCGTTGCCAAACATATGATAAGTGTCTTGAATTGGAGGAGGAGGTTTGGGGGCCCTACCCCGCCGGATTAGTTCGTCTGTGTATTGGTTCACATACTGCATAGGGGGCAGAGGTAAAGAGCTGACTTGGACAGCATCTGAATTAGCCATTTTAGGTTATTTGCAGTTAGGCAACGTATATAAAATAATTGTATTGTATTGAATGTACTTATGTTAAAACCTGGAAACTATCCAAACACTAAATTCATAACAATAAACATCACTTCTACTTCTTTTTTCTTCTACTTGTCAACTGTAGAGATGGGTGGTTCCTTCTCGTGCAGTTTAGCCACAGAATAGATTGTTTACTATTCTGTGGTTTTGCTGTGGCTGCAGGTTATTATCTTTGTATATAGATTCTATATACAAAGTTATTAATTATATCGGTCTTTTGTCTCTATGTTCTCCAGTAGCTTTCATGACTGAAATGTTTCCAATACAGTAACGGTATTTCCCATCTCTAGTCAACTGTCAAAAGTCTTTATCTTCTTATTTTATGAATATTTATAGCGGGTTTGCCAATGCTGTTCATTTCAACCTTCACTGCATCTCTTATTTCAAGATGACTGCTCTATTTGATATTAATGTCAGTTAACATGTTAATTGTTTACGTCATTATCTCAATTGCTTATTAGGAATACAGATGAAGAATCAATTCAACGAAAACAGCAAATAAAACTCAACCTTTCTGTCCCCAAAAAAAGTATCTCTCCCAAAAGTATACCCCTTTCTATTTCACAGTAAATAGTTGAATTATATTAACTTTCAGGTAAATTAACTTTTTGGTGTTGCTGATGCTCTAAAAAGAGACGGACTTTATAAACCAAAAATTGGTGACATGCATGTTTTGGAATCAGTTCTGACACTGGAGCTATGGGATACCATTAAGTAAATAACTAGGTATAAGAGTCGAAAATTTGTGTAGTTATATAGTATCAATGAATAATAAAGAACATTCACTTAACATATTCACAATATTTTTTTTGCATCCATTTGTCTAATATAAACATTTTTAACTAGAAATCGCGACAAAGGAAAGTGTGCAATACATGTGGGAAGCCTTTTATCCATTCCGCCCTCGTGTATGAAGATGAAGTGAAACTTCGACGAAATTGTTGAACAATATACACCTATATACTGTTTCCTCACAATTACATAGTAATAATTGGAGTAAACTAATTTTGTTGAGTCACTATATTTTATTTTAAAGAAAATCAAAATACAATATTTTTCTTCGCGAATAATTAAAGCAAACTAATTATCTAGACGAACAAACAAACAAAAGTCAACAGTAACGAAGTTGTATTGCTAACTTAACGATAAGTTAGAAAATAAAAATATTCCTTCTCAAACTAGTTAGGGAATAATTAGGACGAACGAATGGTCTAGTCAAAGTTATGGAAAACTTGACGTTATTTTGTTTCGCAACTAATTAGCAACAAAATGAGGGCAAACTGTGAAATTATTAGTTTCACATATCTCGCTAACTTGACAAGCATATCAGAACTTACTTTAAACATTGAGATGATTTTAGCTGCACAATCAAAACATGTACATACACTATTATACTGTAATGTAATTACAGATTGCTAATATGCAGATAAGTGATATTATCATGCTGTAATACTTTTTTTAGAGATCACGCTGTTATCTTTACCATCATCAATACTGAGTTTTTGCCTAAGAAATTTGTTGGGTGTATTCTGAAAACGTTTTTCCGAAAGTTCGAATCATTTTACATACACCATTTGTCTATATTGTTCTGATTTTATTGAAATAATGACCTTTGCTTTGTATTTCAAAATCCTGAACTCTTTGAGAGTTGTGTAGAGTTTCATCATGTTCTGAACAACATTGGTGGACGAATTTGAACTTTCACGGCCGGAGATAACCTCGTGTTTCGATCACTAAGTGATCATCTTCAAGAGGAAGATCAAACTAGATCCAGTAATGTTCAATTTCTCCTGTGTTTAGAGAGCCGGGTACCTTCACTTCTTTTCGTGGTTCCAAGGTAGACCGACTCACAACCACAAGGAATTCTGTATACTTTGAGTGTTGATAAAGGTTCTCAAGCGTCCTCAGCCAAACGAAGACTTTGTCTGATAGTTTTCGTTGGCCTAAATATTGATGTCACGTCATGTATCTTACTGGAATTGAAATTTTAAACATTTATCTCTCCCTACGTTCCTACATAGTGGAATATGGCAAATGTCACAATCATTTCTATAATTAGTTTGTACTGTGGATGAATAAATCGTTTACCTCTGAAAAATAATTGTGTCGGGTCAATATGGACGGAAAAACTTTCAAAATTTTACAGTTAGTTTTTATTTATTAAATATTCGAGTTTCTACAACGGCTGACTTTAGTATAAAAAATATGTACAAGTCTTCAAGGTATAGAAACTGATGGAAATATCTCGCAGCCAATCATTTCGACTCGAATTTGTACACTACAAAACCTATGAATTCTCGATAAAGAAGGTTTCTTTGATTATTTCATACAGACGCACCGTTAGATATTTCCACCAGGATATAATAACAATGCTTCGATAATTTACAGATGAAATTACACAAATTATGGCAAGAAAATTACAAACGCCTTGATACAAGGGCATACATATAAAACAAATTGCATAAAAGAGTCTACTTTGCGTACCGCACTATACATACTCCTCAGACGGTTTCTGAGCATTCGTAAGTCTTAATGACGCGGGCACTCGCCCATTCACAGAATCCGGCAGCTCCGCAATGTCTTTAAACACACCCGCCAGACTCTCGAAATTGGGCCCCCAATTTAGTAAATAGTCCCATCCCAGCGCATTCGTTGGTGGAGAACCGGTCCCAGGCCTATACATCGGTCCCCCCAACTCGTCATCGGACGCCACCAAAGTACTCATCGAGCCGCGATACGAAGAGTCGAACCCGTCGTACGATGGAGGTGGGATTTTCCCTTTGTTCCCGGAACTAGAGTCTGTCCTCCTCGGGTCCGACTCGCTAGGTTTATATTTGTCGCCCGTCAAACTGGCATTGTCGTACTCGATCTCCGAGCAGGTGAAGCTGTCGTTACCGCTCTCGTCCGTCGTGGTGCTGCTGTGATGTGTCTCTGGCACTGGGGAGTGTCGCAAGTGGTTCAAGTGATTGCCTCCCCCGCGCTGAGGCGCTTCACTGGAGCTCGACACCGCGTCGAGCGTTGATACTAAACTAGAATTTCGCGGGCGAGAATTCAGTCTTTCGATCTCCTCGGCGGTGAGTCCCATTCCTCCGGGAGACGCCGACGTCACCTGGGGCTGCGCGCTGAGCTGCGACATCGCCGGGCTATTCATGTTCATGCTACGCTCGCTGTTGTCTTTACCGACACCCCCCGAGCTGGAAGTCGTTGCCAAAAGTGCTGTCTGCAGCGGCTTGCCGCTGATGTCGTGCAGTGTGAGTATCCTCGGCTGCTGAGCACTCATCTCACTGCTAGGGCTCAACCGGGCCAAGGGAGTGCTCTGGTGCGGCCGCGAGTTCTGACTTGTTACAGGAGGAACCCGAGGAGGGTATCCAGTGGGCAGGTGTGGCGAGTGCCTGTGCTGCGCTTGACCCTGTGCCGCTGGGTGCTTGTGGTGGTAGCCTCCCACACCGGGAGCTTTGTACTTCTTCAGGCCCCCGGTCTCACGGTAGCCTTTGTAATGGTATACTATATCTATGTCCGAAGGGGCGATGCTGCTGGCGTTCTCCAGGTCGTAATGTTCGGGAATTTCCGAATTCAGATCCGTCGGCACATGATCGTGGCTGTGATTGGAATTCGGGGGCATCGGAGGATGGTGCTCATCGCGCATTGGAGGGCCTTTCCCCATAATTTCACGCTCGATTATATCCGGCCGCTGCGGCCTCGGCATGTCGCCTTGGATGATCTCCCGCTCCTTATACTTCTTCGAAAGCAGCTCCGGGCCCACCAAAGGTAGCCCTCCTATACCTCGGATGACATCCCCATCGGCATGGTAGGACATGGGGTTATCGTTTCCGTGCATCACCCTGCCTAAAACATTCTCGTTAGCTACTCCCATTCCGTTGCTTCCTATCATGGTACCGCTTCCGTTCTGCTTAGTATGAATCCCTGTCGCGTTATTCGAGACACCGCCCTTTTCTTTGTACTGCTTCCTCAGTCTAAATGCTACGAAAGAAACTAGTATGGCAACGAGCAAAACCACGAAAAAGACGATGACTAGGGTGATTCCGATGCTGAGTGGATCAGGTGCCGTGGCTGTTCCGACCCCGATAGGTCCTTTACAGTCCCTGGTGATCCTTCCGTGGAAGTGCACCTCTTGGAAGACACTGCCGGAGCCGTTGAAGGGCTGTATTTCGTTATTGATAGTGAAGTTGCCAAAGCAGCCTTCGAAGTGCTGGGGAGGAGAATTCTTGACATGATACATGTTATTAGAAACGCCGCCGATGCTGAGGTAGGTGAGGTAAGGGTCCAAGAAGTCATGCACCCCCGCTGAGTCGAGCTCGTCTCCAAACTTCTCACCATTTAGGAGCAGTTTAATGCCTCTTCCGCGTGAAAGCAAGGTTAAATTGTGCCACAATCCGTCAGTCACCATTTTGTGAGAGTCGGTCATATTGACGACGGTGGAGAGCTTACTGATGTAGAAAATCTGGCCATTGATCAATTCTATGGAGGTGTAATACTTGTTACTTGTCGCGTAGAGAATGAGCCCATTCTGTTGGACGGTCCGGAACACTATGCTCATGCTCTTATCTGGTGAAATTGCTACAGGGGCTAGAATGTTAGACCTTCCCTTTCTCTGATGGCCCCACAGCGTGGATCCTTTATACATATTTTCCAGTAGCTGCATCCTTCTGTGCTTTTTGGAAATTTCAAATTCTACAAATCCTCCACCGCTGACACTGATTGGCTGCAAGGAGGAATGGCAGTCAGGTGCTATTAGATTTCTTCCGCAGTTGCAGCTGATGGAGCTCCAACGATCCAAGCAGCTACCGAAGCCAAGGCAGGGGTCGTTTTGCGCTTTGGAACATGAGTCTCGGCGAATACATTTGTTTTCTATTCCTTCAGAGGCCAAAGGTTGACTGAGGTTGAGTTGACGGCCGTTGACGGAAATGCTATGGACGCAGCCTACCAAATCATCGGAATGGACTTGGCCAGGTCGTTCTAGGACAGGATCTGCGCTGATCAAGCCTCCAATCAATAGTGGTTGATTGTTGAAGTTTAGTGTTCTGAAACAGGGAAAAATTTAATGTTAAATACCTCAACATTAGAATGTTAATATGGATGGTATGGAAGTTACCATATAAATTTATATTCTTTACATATTGTGATAGCAGCAACAGACTTGAAATTTTATTGAGCTACAACAATTTGTGTAAAATAGACATTACAGCAAGCTGATCGTGAAGAAAAGCATATTGAACATGTTCAAAGACATCGTAGACGTAGACTGTCAACACAAACTCTATGATTTGTCACAAAATGTGGAAAATGGATCAATTTGTTTTCAGAAAAACAATCTGCACGAGTGGTATTATGATAAAACCAAGAATGACATCAAGGCGGGTCTGAGGACGCAGATAAAGTTTGAAGGAAGTGGCGAACAGGAATAGATTGATTGATTCTATACTTGTAATGCACTGTTTGGAACCTTTGGTGTAGTAATGAATACTACTCCTCACCGATGACTAAGTGATCATTTTCAAGAGGAAAATTGAACTCAAACTTAAACTTCCTCTTGAAGATGATTACTTGGTGATCGAAACATGTGTCGAGGTGTTGAAAATAATGATAACGAGACAGCTGATGTGTGTACTAGACACGGACATGACACTTCATATATGTGTAGGTATTCCTGCAGAACCACTTTGGAGGATATGAGTCAAGAAGAAATATAATGAGTACTGGTAAATTATACTTGATAACAAAGGGGAAAACTTTTTATGAAATGACCCTTTGAGAAAAGGAGTTAAGAACTGCTTTTGGACAGAGTCCATTCAAAAGACACCAGAACATAATTTGATTGTATTACGGATACCTTAGCCGTAGGAATTGTTACAAATGGACAGAGACAGCTTGTAGAAGGACGCTATAAAATTAGAATATGACAAATATCCAAAGAAAGTCTTGAACAAACTAGTACAGGAAATTAGACTGCTGGAATAGGCGTCATAAAAAGATGGAAAGATAAAAGCAGTAAACCCATTAGTCTTCTGGAATCTTGAAAAAATGGACAAGTTGAACTGCTTCCTCGCAGACAAAATTTTTCATTGACTAACAAAACAGACTTTGAAGAAGTTAGATTGGCAATACATGGAACTATTATGAAAGAATAAATATTGATTCATTTGTATAAAAGTACAGTCGAAATTATTGGACGAAAATACAGGAAAAACGTAAATACTTGTAGTTGATAGACACGAAACAAATTTCTCACGTATGTATAAGTGTATCTTTTGACTGCCATATTATCTTTGTAAGTAGTTCCCCAAAATGTTTCAGAATATTATTCGAACTCACCCGCTAGGTCCAATTTCATCAGCATAACATGTGCTGTCTCCTGGTCGACATTCTTCGCATACATCTCCTTGTTCGGCGCAACTAGCAACGCTCAGTGAAACAACCCTACCATTTCTTGTAGCTGTTATCTTATACCAGTTCCCATCCGCAAGGTTGTTCTTCTTTCCACCAACACTAACGGAAGTTATTGCCGTTCTGGTCCCTCCAAAGGAAAACAACGCCCTACCTTGGACGAGCTCCACCGCAACAAAATCGCTTCTGCCTCCTGTTTGTAGCCCATAGTTATATACGAGGAGAGCATCCGGTTTGGTGGTAGCGAATATAAAGGATATGTCGTTAGTTGCTGCGTCTAGGGATGGAAAACTCATGTAGGAAAGTTCTTGGAATCCGTAAGTAGACTTTTCACAGTGTCTGCCATATCTTCCGTCGGTGCAGCTGCACTTGTAGCCAGGCTTCAAGCTGACGCAAAGGCCTCCGTGAAGGCAAGGGTTTGGTCTGCAAGAATCGGCCAGTACCTCACACTGGTTGCCCTTGTACCCTGATCTACACAAGCAGAAGAAGGAGGATCCATCAGGACTCTCGCGACAGGAGCCACCATTTTGACATGGGTTATCGGAGCAGGCGTCATCCTTTTGGCTCTCACAGTGTCTGCCGTCTTTTCCAGAGGGACAAATACAGTGGAAATTGAAACCTTGTCTCCTGCACTGACCACCAGACTTGCAAGGGTTCGGGAGGCAGGGATCTTGCCTCTTACTGCAGGTTGATCCTGTAAAACCATCAGCGCACTGGCAAGTATATTCATGTAAAACTAAAGGAGATGTGAAGATTATGTTCTGACTGTCGGTTATTTCGGTCGTCTTTTTCACCGTCATCGTTTCGAAGCAGATGCCACCGTTCTCGCAGGTGTTGTCGTTGCAAGGAGTGTACCCGATTTCGATGTCGGGGATTTGAAAAAGGTTCACCAAAGCTTCGCGTTTTTTCAGTATCTTCTCAATCGTGAGGAACTTGCTTTTATATCCACTGCCGCTTCTTATCGCCAGGTTGATTTCTAAACTAGCTTCATTCTCGTGCAGGCTATACAGTATAAGGCTTTCTTCAGCTATCAATGCGCTCTTGATGATGTCCAAGAGGCCTCTGTAATATTGCCAGAGAAAGTTTTCAGCGGTTAGATTCTCGATCCTAATTGTCACAGAGTTCTCCACGGTTACATTATTGAAAGAAACAAACTCGACAGTCACCGTTGACACGACATCCGAGTGTCGTCCATCGTTCCCCGAAACAGACAATGAGTATCCTAGTCCTGGCGTTATCCTAGAAGTATGAAGATTGCAACCAGAGGGAATGGACAACACCCCGGAGATGCTTGGTTTCTGGAGAATCTTGCACCTGTAGTCTCCTATCAAATCTGGATCATTGGGGTGCACGTTGGCGATCTTCCCCAGCGGATAGGTGTCGTTGAAAGCGAATACTAGGACATGCACAGACCTAGAACTTGAGGGACTGTCATTTTCGTCCTGAATTTCAATCCTTATGTTATGCTGGGACTTCATTTTCGGGAAACCGCTGTCCTCAACCTCTACGATGATATTGAGTTCGGGGGTGAGCTCCCTGTCAATGACTTTGGTGGTTACAACGGCACCAGTGTGCTTGTCCACTCTGACATAGTCTTTGTGCTTACCACCGACGAGTTTGTAAGTGAACGGAGCTCCATTCGGAGGCAAGTCTGGATCCTTTGCGGATAGCACCATGACCTTAGTGTTTGGTGGCTTGTTTTCCATGACCTGACCAACGACTTGCGGTGGATCAAATACAGGACCATTGTCATTGATGTCGTTTATTTGAATTTTTACCAGGGTTGTACCGGTTTGAGGTGGGATTCCTGTATCTATGGCTCCAACGACTAGGGAGTACATTGGCGTCGTTTCTCTATCCAAACTTCTAGAAGTCTGGATTTCACCCGTCTGAGGATCTATCTTGAAAGCCTGCTCCACGTTGCCTCCAATTATTGAATAGCTAAACTGGTTGTTCTGCGATCGCACGTCTTTGTCCACAGCTTTGACAGCCGCAATTTTAGACCCTACCACTGCACCTTCGGAAACTTCTGCTTCGTAAAGGCTCTGCAGGAACTCCGGTGGGTCGTTACCATCTTGAACCGTTATTATCACCTGGGCTTCATCTGTGTCGTTCCCTCGTATACCACCAGCATTTTTTGCCATCACTGTGAGTACTATACGGCTTTGCGTCTCTCTGTCCAAATTCCTGGACACACTAATAATTCCGGTATCTGTATTAATGCTGAAACCTTTATCGTTGCTGGATCCCACGAAGAGATAATAAATTTTACCGTCGTCTCCAGAGTCTTGATCTGTGGCCTGTATCGTACCGATTTTGGTTCCAACTTCTGTCGATTCTGATACGTCGAAGTGGAAAACGGACTGGATAAATCTGGGGTAGAACTCGTTGACACCAGTGATGTGAACGCGCACTATAGCAGAGCCTGACATGGTGGAATCAGGATTAGCCGCAACTACTTTAAGCGTGTAAAGGACCTCTTCTTCATAGTCAAAACTGATCTTGGAGGTTATCCTTCCTGACTTGGATCCGATCTCGAATACATCTTTGTCAGGCCCATCCGTTATCGAATACTCTATTATAGCGTTCTTGGGGGAATCTAAATCTGTAGCTGCCACTTGATAAACAAAACTATTCGGCGGAAGATTTTCCGATAAATAGGCGTCGTAAGCAGACTGATTGAAGATTGGCGAATTGTCGTTGATGTCTGTCACAGTAATGGTGAGAGTAGCAGTTGTACGTTTTGGCTTGAATCCTAGATCTTCAGCTGTTATGTTCAGCCGGTACTCCTGGATTGTGTCGTAATCCAGCGGTTGGAGGATGATCACAGCGCCCGAAACTGGATCGACTGAAAATTCCTGGCGTTCATTTCCAGCAGATATTTTATACCTAATCATTCCATTGGGTCCTTGGTCGTTGTCAGACGCACTAACTGTTAGAATAGATGATCCTAATGGTTCATTCTCTGGAACGAAGGCTTGATAACTCAGAGCCGTAAACACGGGACTAAAGATATTTTCTCCTGTAACAATCAATGTAACGGCCGTTTCACTCTGCTGTGGAGGGATTCCCTTATCCGTAGCTTTAACTTGGAGATTATAGACCGTTCCCACGCCATGAACTTTCTCTTTGACGGTGATCCAGCCGCTGGTGTCGTCAACCAGGAACTTATTTGAGCCATTGCCCCCAGTGATAGAGTACTCTATTTCAGCGTTCACCCCAACGTCTAGCTCATCTTTGGCTACGACTTTCAAGAGATGCTGTCCTTGCACCGCGTCTTCCGGTACTGGCGACAAGTACTCTTGCTGTTCAAATGTCGGGGCGTTATTGTTGGCGTCCACTACGTTAATGGTGACTAAGCATTCGGAAGACATTGGAGGTTTGCCGTTATCCGTTGCCAAGATGGTGAGAGAGTGAATGTTTTCAGGAGATGACTCCATCGGCGTGTACTTGTACCTGAGGCTGCGTTTGCTGAAGATTTCTCCTGAGGCAGGGTCCACAGTGAAAAGGTCTGATGGTTGCTGCAAGGAATAGCTGATAACGGAGTTGGGACCCTGCTTGTCCCTGTCGGTTGCTGTGACTTGTCCAACAGAGACGATGTCTCTCTGAAGTTCTGGAAAATTGAAGCTGTAGTAAGAATGCTCGAACTCAGGAGCGTTATCGTTCTGGTCTTGGATGGTGATTGTAAGGGGCGTTTCTGATCTCCAGGCGCCGTCAACTGCTGCTACTTTGAGGACGTACTCGTCTTGTTGTTCGCGGTCCAGATGGCCCGTTACGGTGACGTTACCGCTGATTGGATCAATTTTGAACTTATCGCCTGGGTTTTCCGTGAAACTGTAAGTGGCATTGGCATTCTCTCCAATGTCTTGGTCGGAGCTGGTGACTCTGATGACGAAGGAGCCGATCTCCGCGTTCTCGGTGACGTTCACGCTGAATAAACGGGTGAACCTTGGAGGGTTGTCGTTTTTATCGAGCACGGTAACGATCACAGTGGCGGTGCCTGTCAGAGGTGGTACTCCTCTGTCGCTGGCTTCAACCGTCAGTTCGTAGCTAGCAACGTCTTCTCGATCCAAGCGGCCGTTGGTGTAAATCTCCCCACTGTCCTGATCTATTTCGAAAGTGGATTCAAAGTCATCAAGCAGCTTATAAGTGATTTGTCCGAATTCTCCTGAGTCTGCATCTGTGGCGGATACCTTTACCACTAGCAAAGGCGGGGCTTCTTCTTCCATAACGGAAGCGTTGTAGAGGAGGCTGTTCATCACCGGTGCATTGTCGTTGGAATCTGTGACATCAATAGTCAGCTGAAGGACGCTTCGAAGAGATGGTTCGTCAGAGTCTTGGGCTTCTATCCATACTTCATACTGCGGAGAGACTTCGTAGTCCAGGCCTTCTCCTGCGACTTGAAGTTCACCTGTGTTTCTGTCGATTTCTAAAGCTCCGCCAATGTTGCCACCTGCAATGGCGTATCGCACCTCTCCCGCAGGACCTTTCTTTGGAGACGTGGCACGGAATCTAGCGATCATCATTTTTGGCGTGCTTTCGGGAACGACAAATCTGGTCTTCATGGGAGTTGCGAGACGAGGAAAGAGATGATCGGGTTTCAGGAACACTTTTAGCTCCATGCTAGCTTTTCTCGGTGTCTTTCCACCATCCACTGCTTCTATTTCCAGATTGAAGACGCTACGAGATGACCTCTGCAAGTCGTACACGGCTTTAATGACACCAGTCTTCCCGTTGATGGTGAAGTTTCTAGCGTGTTCCCCGGCGAGCTGGTAGGTAATTTTGGAGTTGACACCAACGTCTTCGTCGGTGGCTCTAGCTCCGAAAACGAATTGATTAGCTTTAGTGTGGTCGGAGATGTAAACTTCGTTCTTGCTGGACTCGAACATTGGCGAGTTGTCATTCTCGTCTGCCACGTTGATCGTAAGATTCACAGCGGCAGCTCTGGGCTCTGTGGTTGAACAGTCCTGCGCCATAAGCGTGAGTGAGTACGAGCTGAGCTCTTCTCTGTCGAGGGATATTGTTGTGGTTATCACTCCGGTGTTCTGGTCAACCTTGAATCGCTCGACCTTGTCGCCAAGGAGGCTATATCTGATTTTTCCGTTGAGTCCGATGTCTTTGTCGGTGGCTACCGGAGTTATGACCCATGTTCCGGCGGGGAGGTTTTCTTTGATGGTGGCGATGTAGGCTTGTCGCTTGAATTCCGGGCTATGATCGTTCACGTCTTGGACCACGATTCGTACTGTTCCGGTGCCTGTTAGAGGGGGTGAGCCTGCAAAAAAAAAGTTTTCATGAAGACTACATTGCTAATGGCTACCCGTAATTGTGTTAAGCTATCGTTTTTTTTTGAGAAAATGTGAAAAATGTATGCCAATTGTATTTCGAATCTTGGAACATTTCAGTGTTTCCATAATGCGATTAGTATCTCTTTATGAGTTGAAAATTTTTAGGTGATATTTTGGACAATACAAAAGTTAAGTTCGTGTAACACGCCACTGGCATGAACTTTATAGAAGTGTACGCTTGTAGGACATATCACGATTCACAAACATTCCAATTTGTCACAATTACACGCAGTAGGGGGTGAGTAAATATTACCAGGAAGCACATCTTGAGACAGTAGCGCACGTAGTAGCTAGAAGTTGAAAGTTTTAATGAAACTTTTGAAAAGGTATTCGGCACTTTTTGTTGAAGAAAAATAGAATAATGTTGTTAACAGGTTGGGTTTATGAGGATCAACTATAAACATAAACGAACTAACAATATTTCATACCCCATGTGAATACGTTTATCCATAAAGTTGTCTCAATTATATTTACACGCCATGTTTGAAATGTTCAAGAAATCAATTTGTTCAACAATAAACAGAAGATTCGGATGAGTTCGATTTGTGGATGAAATGTAAATAGTTATAGAAAATATTGTATATACAATCATTCGGAAAGTGATTACTATTCGGATTGACCATTTTATTTACATGTGTATACTGTTTTTTAGTAATTTCTTATCACATGATTACAAAATTCACTCCATAACAGTTATATTTTGAACTATTTTTCTCAGTTTGACTGAGGATGTTACTATGTAGTAAAACGTGTATTGAAAATAAAATCTAAATTTTGAAAATTTGTAATTATCTCGTTATCTCGTTTGATTGATTTCCATTAAAGGTCAATATTTCATTCATCACTACCTCTCAAGATATTTCAGGAGATGACACTGATTAATTTTCCTGCTGAAGATGATCATTTGGTGATCGAAACACGTGTCAAGATGTAAAAATAATGGTTTGGTGTTGGGATGAAACTCTAGTAATATTTGAAAAGAGAAATGAAGATTTCTATGTTTTTTACCACTTTTATTTCATCCATATAAGACGAAACTGCAGTAACGATAGTTACAAATAAAAGTGGTAAAAAACATAGAAATTTTCATTTCTCTTCTCATCATGATCTCCTACCACATAGTAATGGCTACATCCATCAATTTACTAGTAATATTTATTTAAACATAGAATGTTTAATATCTTAAGCTTGACAATCAGAATGATCACATGGTTACACAGTAAGTACTGTAGTTCATAATACTATGGTTTGGTTTTCGACTTTGTAATAAAATTGGTTAAAATTTTATTACCTAAACATATTAAGTTCTAAACTGTGTCAGTTGTAGATTCACAACTATATCATATTTTTTCAGGAGTTAACGGTTTTTTTTCTAAATATCTTCACTAATAAATCCGGCGTTGCTTGATCCACCTTGTCTTAAATTTAAGCTTGAAGAGACATAACCAAGTAAAATTTGATGTCAAGAAAATTTAGGGATTCATTTTTTGGGTGTAATTCAAGAGCTTTATGAATCCATAATTAGATTGGCCTTCTTATCAGAACCTCTTGCATAGCGGTCCTTAAACATATCTTTAAAAAATTATGAGTTTGAATGTAAAACCAAAAATATCAGAGAAAAAAAGGTAAATATCGTTTTGAGGGTACCCGGCGATTTTGAAAAATGTTTTGATTGCACTTATGTATTTTGATGGGTAGATTACGAATTCGAAAGAAAAAAGCCTTATTTACAAAGTTACGGTCCTTCAAAGTTCAGAAAAGGGCAAATTCTCAGCCTCCTTTTTCACAAGATAAGTCATTTAAAAACACAAGCATTTATTCACTAGGTCATCTTTACACCTTATTCCTCCTTCTTAGACACTTTTCACTTTAACAATCAACATTTTCCCAATAAAAATGTTAAAAAAATGCACAGAGTTGCTTTTTGGTTATATATCTCAGTATTTTACGTTTTAAAAGTTAATGGCATGTGGTACGACTGATGCTGTCAATATTCCTAAAGTAATTCAAATATTTTTCTCTTCATTCTTTAGATCGTAATTTAGTTTCAGGTGGTGTATTAAGATGAAATGGATTTAAGAAGTGAACTAACAGCAGCTTATATGCCGCAAAATAATTTGGATATGAAAATTCATTGAGGATGAAAAGTTGGGGGTAACAATAAGGAGTTCCCTAAAAAACCCGCCGCTGATAGGAGTCGACTCGGATATCTGGTCCCGAATCGAAAACCTCAATCAGCCATATCTACCTAGAACAACAGTCTATTCAACAGAGACAAGACAGATCGTGCTCTTTTGGTATTGTTGTAGTTACCTCGAGTTATTATAGATTTGACCCCGTCGCCAGCCGGTTCAAATGCCTCTTTCGGTTTTTTCGATCCCGCCAGCTGATTGCTATCTGACTTATTTATCGTTCGACTACGATGTTTTATTGTTCCATATTACACGACGTGTATTGTCGAGCAATTCGATTTGTTCGAGTGTTCGTGAACCATTTCGTCAGCAGAGGGCGGTAAGAGATGACTTTTTCAAGTTATCGGTGTTCGGTTACTCATCACACTTGTAGTTAGTAAAATACATAGGTGGAGGTAGTTCATCGACAATGTCAGTCCATACATGAATAGAAAAATGAATATTTTTCTTGACCCTTTGATGTAAATAATATCCTGGCTACCTTTTTTAATTCTAATTATATTCAAACGTATGTTGGTGTTTTGAAAATAGTTTTGTATCAGTTGATCGAGGACCGTTCAAGATGATTCTGATTTGTATTGAAATTTCGGTATTTGAAAGTTAGAGCTTGATTCATACGATGCACACGATGGACCCTTTGAATGATGAAAAGTTTGTAACTAGCAACAAAGCAATAGAAACAGCTAATTTTTATCACGCATCAGAAAGCGAATCAAGTCATATAAAATACTCTTTATTGGACATAACCTATTTGGTTCGTTTCTTCCAACACATTAGAAAACATTGCAGCTTCATAGGCTGATTGTTTTTTCTCTCATGTTGTCATAACACCCACCCCAAAAATCTTCTTTCCTGTACTAGTTTTAACAGATCTTTGTTGGATGTTTGTCTTATTCTTTTGAACATAACTTGGCTTGCTTGCTTTGTTATCTGATATAAAGGTAGGTTTTTTGTGTATGTTCCCAGATGTATATTTCCAGCGGTCTACATCTTTATTTTTGAGCATAGAAACAAAAGTGCTACTGGATATAATAACATTTCTGCAATCATCATCGAGAATTTACCTATTGAAACTCTAAAAACATTAGTTGTCCATATTCGTTTGTAACATTTAACACTTTTCATTTTATTCTGTTTGTAAGACAATCTGAACACAAAGAAATCCATTTTGCCAATTTTAACTTGTACATTGTAATATACCAATTATTTAAAATTTTAATTTTCACAGATATGGTTTTCTGAGCAGTTTACAGTATAGTACTCCAAATGAATCATAATCAAAGTGCATATTGTTTTATTTCGATTATTTTTATTTACAGACGTAAACTAATACTCTTCTTTTTTTGTTCAGTCATAGACTTTATTTTCATAGTGTAGTATACAGTAGAGAGAGAAGTGAGGTACAGAGAGAGATATTTACTTTAGTAATGTCATATTTAGAAACGGCAGGCTCTGGGTATAGGTCTGAAGGGAATGATGTAACAGGTGACAGAATTGTCTGAACTTTGAACCGATAACGTGAAGGATGGCATTTTGTGCCTGGTTTTGTATAGAGAACACATAGTGGTGATTTAAGTAATACTAGGATCATAAAAAATCGTAGAATCGCAAAATCATAAGAATCATACAATCATAAAAAGCATAAGAACAAATAAAAGTATAAAAAATACTAATAGCATAAGAACAGGAATAAATTGAATACATTGGACACAAGGAAGAGATCGTCTTGGACTTGTCTGTCTGCAACGTAAAATATAGGTTTAAGGTGGCTAGTGCCGGAGTACCAGATCTCAAGAATCAGAGTAGTCTATTGGGAGAAGTGTAAAACAAAAGCATTGAGTTTCCTTGATAGTTTCTGGAAATAAGATTTCGATCAGAAGTTGTAAGGTTTAGTCCATTAAACCCTGGACTACTTAGTTATATTTCCTATTAAAGCCATCATTGGAAAAGGTAAAAAAATTCAGAATATTGACACCTTTATTCCTTCATACTGTGACCATTTATTTTCAATATTGATGTAGTATTTTTGTTAATAAATAATTTCAAGGTTGGGGACACAAAACCCTATTAAAACTCTTAAGTAAACCGTATTCTATTTTGTTGGTATTCTTGTATCCCAGTCTAAATAAGTTGGTCTACACTGACAGGTGTTGAAAAGGTGTACAGTATTTCTGGAAACTTCTGTAGATGGCGTCCAATTGAGAGCTCTCAATTTGGTTAACCTTTTCAGGCCTAATGAAAGATATGCCTCCGCATATCAAGGCACATGTACCGCTTTCTTGTTCTAAATCAAAAAACGTACAAGTTCTTCATTTGAATTCTTTCACGTTTCCCTCTTCCCTTAAAACTTCCATAGTTATCCTTTACATAAAGGGGGGCCAGAATTTGTTAACCCCTCTCATCTTCGCCCCATTTCTCTAATTTCAGCCATTGCCAAAATCATTGACAAATTGGTACAGATTAAATTCTCGAATTTGATGAATTTTTTAAATTTTTGTACGAACTTCATTCAGAAATAAATGTAACAACATTCTAGGATCTGCCCTAGGCTTTTGATTGTATTAATCATGACATAGTGCTTAGAAAATTCTACCTGTATAGGTGCAGAAAAACAACTATCAGGATCAAATGGTCAAAACAACGAAAATCTCAAAGAGGGAAACTGAAGCTGGTATGCCACAGGGTTACGTATAGGACCCATTTTGTTCTTACTATATGTATATGATACTATTATTTTATAGAAAAATAAAAACTCAATTGAAGTGCAAAGAATATACTTCATCCTATTTGGAAAAAATAAAAAAGCGACGTGATACTAATTTGGTATCTCTTAGTATAACAAAAATTAATGTAATATCATTCAGATGATTGCTTGATGCTCTTTGCAAGGACAATGACATCTTGCAAAATAAATTGAAGTACCTATAATGTGATCACAAAATATACATACATAGTTTATCTGTATAAGCTCAGTGTGGTTAAAGTACATGAGTTTATAAAAGCTCAAGTACATTAAAGTGAGGAAACAAGATAAAATTTCAACTTGCCAACTATATAATGGAGTTTATTTTCTCAGAGCATAATTCCACCCATTCACTTGCTGAGGATAAGCAAGAATGTCGTATCCAGTAAACTTTTCACTGTTCCTCTTATCAGCGTAGTAAATGAAGTCGAGATTGTACGCATAATATCAATAAACAACCCATCACATTTTTCTCTACGAGCTTGTTTTTAAAGCGCAACCTAATCGGAAGACGGGCCATTTACATCGTTAACGTTCTTTGAGGTATACTCAGCCTCACAGTATCAGTGCTTTAAAAAAGAAGAAGAATGCTCACAGCATCCTAGATTCCAATATTCGAATTTGCAGTGAGTGATATCTTTCGGAAATTTCTTGCACATGAATGTACTTGAAAGCGAAGGGATTTTTCTAGAGGCGATTTCTGGCGCTCATGTATTAAAAATTTATTCGTCTGTGATTCAAATACATTCATTCTGGCGTTGAAACGATGACGTCATATCAACTATGATTTGAAACGTATTCATGATGATTCAAAACTAGGGCGAGGTTGATTTTGAAACGGAATTTGACATAACGTTACTCAGTTGTGTTTCTGCGTTATTTTGATCGTTATACTTTATTAAGTGCTGAAAACTTTTTATCAAATACGTTATAAGGATGTACAAAATAAAGCTGGGAAATTATTGTATGCACAAATCCGATTCTAATAGAGGTAAGATAAAATTGCCACTTTGTTTTTATTATTGAATTTAACATTTGACACAAATTGAATCATTCCATTCTAGCGAATTTGAATTGAAGACATTCACATTATTTTTATTATTATTGGCTTCTTCCTCAATTGTATGAAGTAGGAATCATTGGGATCTTTGCTTGAATAGCTATGTTGTGGACAACGGCTACATTTTTATTGTAATGGAAAAATGTAAGATGAATAACAATTTGAAATACTTTCTGTTAAAAAGATCAATGTAACCTCAAACATTTGAAAAACTCCAGAACTTTTCAGTAGGACTGATCATCCAAAATGGTTGCTGACATTAAGAAAAAAGTGAGTGGAAAAATTCTTCTTTCTGCTCTGAATTGATTATCAACTTTTTTTTCCAGAGCTTTTGATATAATTGTTTTCAGGGGCATAAGAAAATGTGTTCTCAGCTTGAAATTTTATCATCAACCCTTCAAGTGAAAAACATACAGGAAGTTAACGATCCATGCCAGACTAGTAGGTGGACGTCATCTGCACTTATATCTTGATGGTCTCAAAAGGTCGTCACAGACGCGAAGTGTCACGATACGCGATTTTTAGTTCTCACGAACGAATCTGCGATTAACATCTTTACATTAGCGATTGTAACGGCTGCTGCAGACAAAGCGTTCTCTACTCGTCGTCTTCTTCTTTTTTACAGTTAACTATTTCTGGCCAGTGGGCAGTTACAGAGGGTGTTATGATGAATTTTGTTGAGAATATGGTTTCAAAAGTTGAGTTGTTACTGGCGATACGTTAGTCGTCAGAACTTGTGAAGAAAATATGATGTACAAAAAATAATAGTATAAACTCTTGCTTCAGAAAAACATTATCCACCATTTTCATCACATGAATGGTGTTTTATTGAATTACAGCTCAAGTTGGTGTTTCAAAATATCTTGAATAACACAGAGGTCTACTCTGGATCCTTTGTAACCTTCATGGTCATTAATCACCAACAAGAATCTCATAATACATGTTCAAATCAAAGGGCCAAGAATATTGAGCCAGGCAAATTCAATGTCAAAACTGAAAACAAAGAATGTTTTTGATGATCAGATGAAAAATTGTTATCTTGACCTTTTGCATCTAATACATCCTCCAGTAACACATATTGAGGCAATGCCTTTTATAAAAAGTAGCGATCTGACTGGAAAGTTAAAATTGGATCACACGTTTACGAACATATCAGTTTTTCTTGTTCACTTGGATACGATTACACTATCGAAAAATAAATCGAATAACTCACCAGTATCCATTGCAACTAGGCTGAGAATATATTCGTCTTGGATTTCTCTGTCCAAGGCTCTCAACAACGAAATAGCACCCGTAGAAGCGTTTATTCTGAAAATATCTGTATCCCCTTCCTTAATGAAGTACCTGACCAGGTTATTGAAAGGCGCAGTATCGGCATCATAAGCTTGAACAGTGATGACATAACCTGAAAAAATTCAATGTTTACGAAAACCTTAATTTGTGTGAGACGAGCCACAGGGATCAGTTCTGTGACTTAGACCATCAATCATCTACAAAGCTTTTTTTAATCTTTCGAACAATTTCCCTTACCTCCGTTTGGCGGGACGATATTCTCCATGACGTAGGCCAAATAGGGCGAATCCAAGAACGTTGGGGGATTGTCGTTGATATCCGAAACGGCTATGGAGATTTTGGCAGTATCGGCCCTCACGGCAGCTCCGCTGATGTCCCCGGCGCAGTCCTCAGCTCTGACGGTGAGTTCGTAGCGAGATTTCCTCTCGTAGTTGAGATTTTTAGCCACGCGAACTACGCCAGTATCTTCCGCGATGCTGAAGTCTCTGTTGGTGTCTCCGGAGCTGATCGAATACCGCACACGTCCGTTGAGGCCATCATCAATGTCTGTGGCTGAAACCTGAAACACGAAATTATTTTCGAAAAATGTTCTTTTTGTGAATGTATCTCGGAAGAACGAAATTTGGTCTTTCGAGCCGAATAAATACTATTGCCTTACCTGCAGGACGCTGGCGCCAATAGAGGCGTTTTCCGAAACAGAAGCGCTGTACTGCTTTGGATCGAATACCGGACTGTTGTCATTCTCGTCTAGGACACGCACAAAAATTTTTGTATTCGTCGATCTGGGCGGATCGCCTCTATCTCTTCCGGTTACCAGCAAAGTGTAGTTGCTCGTCGTCTCTCTGTCTATCTTTCCGGAAACTCGGAGCAGCCCATCTACCGGTCCCAAAGAAAATACTCCGTTGGTTACAGGGTCGTTGGAGAGGGAGTATTCGATGTATCCGTTTCTTCCTTCGTCCTTGTCGATGGCTTTGATCGCCATGACGACGGTGTTGACAGGAATATTTTCTGCTACGGTGGTATCGTTGGGAGTGATAAACTCGGGAGACATGTCGTTGACGTCTTTGAGGATGATTGTAACCTGAAAGGGACAAAATTTGGCATTGTACTTGTGCTGCAAAAAATAGGTCATCAACACATCCCGCTTTAAGGAACAGTATGATTACTGAGAAACAAAGATTTACCTGGAAGGAGATGTATACATGTTTTCATTTTTTTCAAATCTTGATTATCTTTAACAGTAGTTTTATTTTTCATTTTTAAGGATGACAGATAACAACTGATAATATACTCAATATTTGTAACGAATATTGAAGAATAAGTTTTAAATCTTAGAAAACAACAATACCAAACCTATAAATCTCTCTGTTTTGAGAGACAATATTATCACAGTTGTGGTGAAACATTTCCACAGGCGTTAGGACGTGAATATGAAAATTAATTTCTTGAAATCACAACTAACGTATGAGGACAACGCTTCGACTGTATGTATGAAATCTCTTCCACAACGAATACTGCATTAGTCTGGAAGCCAGATTACATTTATACAATTTATACAAGCCAGACACATTATACAATTTTTTTTGTTGAACGATATCTGTAAACAGAATACAGATATGTTGAGTTAATAAAACAGAGATAAGAATAAACGATAGCATACGCATAAAAATAAAAAAAATGAAAATCTCTGATTAGCCTGTACAGTCCAGTGAATTCAGACCTTGGCCATTCCATCCAGTAGTGTTTCACAAGTTTTTCGCGAAGAATTTTTTTCGAGTTGGATACTTCATCTTTATACTAACAATTTGTACTACAGAACATTCAGATGATTTTTGAAACTGGTAGCATAACGCTTCCTGCCTAAAAAAATTAATAGTTATCCCATTGCACAAAGGTGGTGATCTCAGTGATCCTTCAAACTTCCGTCCTATATGTCTCATTCCCACTCTAGGCAAGCTAATAGAGAAACTGGTTAAATTAAG
>WOGN01000459.1:1124-18964 GCA_015342105.1 Leptinotarsa texana
AGCAAATATTTATTTATCTTCTACAAACAAAATCTTTTGATTTAGAGATCCCAAGTTTCCAGTTGAAGTTTTGGGTCAATGACAAAATACTTTTTTCTCTATTACAGATTTTAAAAGCTTTTCGTTCTCAATCTGTATTGAAATATGAAATATAGGAAACTTGATCATTTAATTGATTTTTGAATTTATCAGGAATATTTTTTTTTGTACTCCAGTGAAATTGATAGCTGAAAATGTTCAATGGACGGTATAAGGTATCCTACCAGTCATTAGTACAAATTTTTTAACAAAACCAATGGTTGCCATCCCAATTATTGCCATCAATCAAGGAACTCTCACAAAAAGTATTTATGATTTCAAAATTAATATCAAAAATTGAGAGGAATCTATGCTTCATAAACATCTACTGGTGGTGTGACAGAAGACTCTGAATCAATTTTATCTGTATTGTTTTAGCACAATTTTTTTTGAAGTGGACATTTTTAACATTAGACGGATGTAATCCGGAAGCTTTGAACCCATTTTGAATAGTTTCTTCAGTAATATGAGACAAAGCCTTCTCAAACACCACAGCAAAATTACACTTCTGAAGTTTATGGCCATAGTTATCCATACGCCACTTCTGTATTCAATTTCTTATAAAATTGATTACTTCCTTCCTTTCTTTGGAAATTCCCACATTTTTTCTGTACAAAGATGGAGTAGTAGAAAGCCAAAAACTTCCCAAAAAATTAGTCACTCCTAAAAATGTAACTGTTTCAAATTAGTACATTTTTAATTGTTAATGTTTACAGAACACCCGATAGCAAGCTGCATACATTTCTTGATAAGTGCTTCTCCTTATTAAGTAACTATAATAATCGTTTTGATAAAATATGCAGTATCGATTACTTAACGCCAAACAACGACAAAAATCTACTAGATGATCTGTTGGTCTCATTTGGTGTTATATATTCCAGTAAAGAAATCTTTCCATTGGTACTGTTTTATTTAATTTCAAACTCTAAACAACATACATGTTTGTGTGTATTACAATCTTACTAAAAAGCTGTTTTTTGTTGACATCACGTTGACATCTGTTGCCACTCTTTATTTATTAAGGGTTCTGTATAGAGGTGTCAACGTGCATGCGACCAACATGTAAAAATGCATATACAGTTGCCTACTTTATAACACCTTCCCCTCATAAGAACCAATAATATGCTAATTGATATTGAGATTGAATGAACAATACCAACATTTCAATTAATATGCTTATGACACATATATGTTCTCAAGAAACGCCATAACATTTGATCCTAATATATACTCATTAAGTCTAGAAGGCTGTCTTATTGTTCTACAAGGTCGTGAACTTCCCTGTTTAGTTCGGTTGTGATTATTATTCATTAACGTAGGGCTTGTAGGGTTTGCTTCGCGGGAGTCCATCAAGGAAGTACTTTACAAATGTAGAACTATTCCTGAGCCCTTCATTTATATCTTGTAGGTCACAAGGAGTGTGGTCCATTTGACGTTTTGCCAGGGACTTTCTCAAGTGAAAACTATTTCTTCTCAACACATTCGTTCCAGTATTTATTAAATAGGAGCGTGGAGACTCATGTTTGGCTACTACAGAGGCAGGCTGCCATTCTCTGGCTTCATTTCTAAATACAACTTCATCACCATTACGAAACCCTAACCTCTCCCTTGCCTGCCTATCATAATACATTTTCGACCGTGAATTTTTGTGATCTAAGTCCTTCTTAAACTCTTTTACGAAGGTTTTTGGTTTATCAACTAACGGCAGTTTAGTCTTTAGTTTTCGTGAGAACAATAATTCAGCAGGGGATCTTTTAAGGCCAGTAAGGGGTGTATTACGGTACTCCATTAAGGCAACATCTAAGTCACAACCCTTCTTTAGCATGTTTTTAGCGGTCTGAACACACCTTTCGGCTAGGCCATTTGACCTGGGGTAATGTGGGCTACTAGTTTTGAACTCAAAATCAAATTCTTTTGCAAACTGCTTACAATCATATGAGGAGTAGGGCATATTATCAGAAACAACAACATCTGGTACACCGTATGTGGTAAAAACTTTTTTAAACGCATGTATAATATCACTGCTTCGTTTGTGCTTTATTGGGATTACTTCCAACCACTTTGTAAGATAATCTACAATAACTAAGTATGACTTTCCTCCATAATCAAATATGTCAGAAGCCAGTTTTTGGAAAGGTACTTCTGGTATCTCATGCATAATCAAAGGTTCTTTGACGTTTGCAAATTTATATTTTTCGCACTGAACACAGCCTTTGATCATGCTTTCGATATCTCTGTTCATGCCAGGCCAGTATAAGATTACTCGAGCTCTATCTACTGTACGACTTATCCCAAAATGTCCCTCATGCAATAATTTCAACATATCTTGCCTCAATACTCTCGGTACACAAACTCTATCATTAAAAAATATAATATTATTATATTCGTAAATATCATTCCGAATTTGATAATACGCCTTTAATTCTCCTTCATATGATTTGTCGGTCCATCCATTCAAAGTATACCCAATGACTTGTTTCAAAACTGCATCACTAGCACTTTGCTTTCTGAATTCTTCTTTTTTGGACTCACTCATTCTTAAATGTCTCTCAACAGAATGCACCATTTCATTCAACTCATTATCATCCTCACCACTCTCACTACTAAAATTTCTAGACAAGCAATCAGCCACATGCAGGAATTTACCAGGTAAATATTCAATTCTTATATCATATTTTAGTAATTTTAGCCTGAGTCTCTGTAATCGTGGTGAATGTACTTGACAAATTTGTTTATTCATAACACTGACATTAGGCTTGTGGTCTGTAATTATTTTTATAGGGCGTCCGTATATATAATTATGGAATTTTTGTGTCGCATATAAAATAGCAAGCATTTCTTTTTCTATTATAGCATATCTCTTTTCGGTATCGCTCAGGCCTCTAGAGGCATATGCTACAGGTTTTCCACACTGCATCAAACAACAGCCGATGCCATTTTGTGACGCGTCAGTGTGTATGACAATTTCTTTATTATAATCAAAATTTATTAATGTAATGTTTTTACCAATTTCATTTTTAATTGCCTGAAGGGCTTTATCATGTAGACTCAACCACTGAAAATCAATTTCTTTTTTCAACAGATAACAGAGTGGACTTGACAATTCCCCTAGCCTAGGTATGAACTTACGGACATAATTTATTAACCCTAACAATTTTTGCAACTCTTTTTTGTTATTAGGTGGTTTAAGTTCATTGATAGCTCTCAATTTTTCATTGTCTACCCTCATGCCTTCTTTGTTAAAAATATGTCCCATATACTTTACTTCAGCTTTTTGGAATTGTACCTTTTCTTTGTTGAACTTCACTCCCTTCTCCCTGGCTCTTTGTATGACCTTTTTTATTGTTCTATCATGTTCTTCTAAAGTGTTAGTTGCGATTAATAAATCGTCAAAATAAATAATAGTGTTTTCGATATCACCAAAATTCTTAAAATTCACTTTCTGGAAATATTCTGGTGCCAAATTCAAGCCAAACGGAAGCCTACAAAATCTGTAGCACCCAAACGGTGTTGAGAAGGTTGTAAGCTTACTTGCTTCATCTGAGAGTTTCACTTGATAAAACCCATCCTTAAAATCCAGAACAGAAAAGTACTGCTTGCCAGCCAATTTGCTACTGATTTCCTCTAAACTAGGGATTTCAAAAAATTCTCTCTCAATACATTTGTTTAATTCTTGAGGGTCTAAACATAAACGTAATGTTTTGTTGGGCTTTTCAACAATAACTAGTGGATTAACCCACTCACTGGCACTATTGACTTTGGCAATTATTTTCTGTTCCTCCAAGCTTTTAAGTTTGATTTGTAATCTCTCTTTTATTACTAACGGTACTCGTCTGCACGGCCTAGCCACAGGAGTGCTACCTTTTTTCAAGGATATATTACACGTTTCCGGAAACGAGCCCAAACCTTCAAAAACATCTCGATTCTCTTTTATAAATTGTTCCCTATTTTTTATATACTCAATACTACTCGTTTTCTTTATAAAACCTAAAGCATAACAACTAGGCAATCCAATTATCGGTTTTACATTTAAATCTAGCACCAAAAAGTCCAACTCTAGACATTTATCTTCAATTGTACAGTTTAATTTTACTTTACCTATAGGATTCAATTTGGTGCCACCATAAGCTTCTAAGACTACACTCGACTTCGTTAATTTACCCATGGGTATCTGATTATATACTTGTCTTGGGATAATGTTCACTTCCGAACCTGTGTCAACTTTACAGTTGATTTCTCTTCCATTGAGATTTACAGTTTCCATCCACACTGAGACATTGTCTTTTCCAACTTCCCCCACTTTTGCGATGCTGGAGACAAACAGCTGATCATCCTCCTCGTCTGGTCTCGTTGCTTGTTGCGACACCTCCCTAACCTTCCTCACGTAGGACCTGCACGCCACTATAAAATGGTTCAGCTTACCACATCTATGACACTTTTGTCCAAATGCTGGGCACATTCCATATTCATGTGTTTTATTGCACTTCATGCACTTAATTGTTTTTCCAGTATTCCTTCCACCCTGCTTGTCCTCTCTGTTTGATCTAATTCTTCCTTCTAGGGGATATTCATTCTTTTTGATAGCATCTACACTCGTTTCTTCTTTATGCCTTACATTTTCTATATGCTTTTTGGTTACTTCTGCATTTCTAGCAATGTCTATGGCCACATCTAATTCCAGATTTTGGATATTGAGTAACTTCTCTTGGACTCTAGGATCATTCGTACCGAGGATAATTCTATCAACAAGAATTGACTCTTCTTGAGTGTCATATTCACATGACTGTATGAGTTTTCTTAGCTCACCAAAAAAATGGTCAAATGGCTCATCCAGTGCTTGAATACGATTATTGAAAACAAACCTCTCATATGTTCTATTTTTCCGAGGCGCACAGTATTTCTTGAACTCCGACACAACCTTGTCATACTTCTGTTTATCCTCTGGGGGTACAAATTTGAAGGTATTAAATGTTTCCACACCTTCACTGCCTATTGTATTCAATAATAGAGCAATTTTTATTTTGTCTGATTTTCCATCTTTTTCAGTGGCAATCAAATACGTTTCAAAATTTTGAAGAAATCTTTTGAAATTTTCGTTGAGATTTCCTTCAAATTTCATGGGCTCTGGTAGTCTTCCTTCCATTTCTTGAATTGTGTTTCCAACCTATTCAACGATAACTGATGTCTCTGCTTTTGGTACTTCCTGTACACGGTATTTCTTCTTTTGCGATTAAAGGTTCTTTCTCGACTGCGCCATGTTATATGTTCCAGTAATAAGATCTTCCATTGGTAATGTTTTATTTTAATTTCAACTATAAATAACATACATGTTTTGTGCGTAATACAATCTTAACAAGGCTAGTTTTTTGTTGACATCACGTGACGTCTGTTGCCACTCTTTATTTATTAAGGGTTCTGTACAGAGGTGCCAACGTGCATGTGACCAACATGTAAAAGTGCATATACAGTTGCCTACCTTATAACAGCTTCAAACGTTCTTGGCTTATAATTGCAATATATAAAATGAATAAATACTTAACTACTAGGTATATCATTGAAAAAAATATAAATAATATTTACAATAAAATTTACAGTCCATACATTAGTTGTGAAGTTGTAAGATGAAAAAAAGTCTAGGCGATAAGTTTTTCTCATATTTGAAGTATTTGGTGAGTAAGTATGTTGGTAAGCTGAACTGAAATTGAGCCCCATACAGAATTTGTAAATTAAAAAATGTAAAAGAGGTATTGTCTTCATAATTTAAATCCCGTAAATAAAAGCCATGTTTGTTCACTTTTTTTTATTTAGAGTTCTTTGTTTCTCAGCATGTACGACTACTTCATCCTCAACCTGAAGACCTTTTCTTCGTCTAACATCTTTCCTCAACTTATTCGCCCTTAAAGAATTTTCAACATTGATAGTTTCATCTTCCTCGCCTTCTTCAATGGGTTCGTAAAAAGGATCACCATTTAGTATTTCATAATGGCTGAATCTCAGAGTTGGATTAGCCTGACCTGAAGTAGTTTTCCTTATTTCGTTAGCAAACCCCTCGCTTTCAATAACTGGAATTTGAGCTTTCACAAGAAATACTTTTTCTTGTTCGTCCATACCCACATTTTCCAGTATTTTGCCATGTCTCCTGTTCACCACTGAATATACTCTGCCTAAAATATTTATATTCACTTGAATTTCTGTAACATACATCGGTTCCATTAAACGTTGCTCCTGCTTTTCGAATGCTTTTTTGAAAGTTTCACGAACATTGGACTCAAAAACAGAAGTTGACTGGGGTGAAATATCTTCTGAATATACTTCATTCACCATTTCAAATTCACTTACTATAAAGGCACAGTTTGACAATGATTCCTCACATATAGGACCTGCTTTACATATACTGTTGAAAGCTTTCAATATGCAATGGTCAAATAAAGCTCTTTTGTCAGTACCATTCAGTTCAGTAAATATACTGCGTTTATAATTTGAAGTATCATTAATTAGGACATTTAGACAGTTACTTGTTCCACCCACACTCCAAATTTTCTCGTGTAAACCAAACCAGCATTGATGACCAGAAGTAAAAGCTGTTTTCATCTCTTCTTTAACATGTGACAAATTTCTTCTCGTTATCTCGCTTTTGAATGTTTTTTCACAAGCTTCTGTTGACTCATTTTTTTTCCCAAAACATTGTTTAGCAATGTCTATAAAACTCCTGTGGCGGTGCTCTTCAACAGTCTTTAATAGCTCATGGTTATTTTGAATAATTTTTCTTATATTTTCTGGTAAAGATACAGCTATTACTGATAATACAAAGTGTGTTGAGTGCAGAGATTCATATTTAGCGACATCCTTCTTGAAATCATCGGAAGTTTGTAGAATAGTTTCTCTTAGGGACACCATCGGACTTGAAACATGTACTTCAATACCAGTAAAAATATTTTTCAAATCTTCTAGACATTTTTCCAAATGTACATCTCCAGCTGTAAGCAGTACAAGCTCTCCTGTTTCTTGCATGATAACCTCTACGCAGGAATCACTTTGCATAAGGAGTTTTAATCCTCGCCGAAGTATAGGAAGATCTTTCAGGTTAACAGGTTCTATTGCATGACGAACTACTGGATCAGTTCTAGGTCTTTCAATCAAAGGAACAATATTCAGTATTGTAGATAACGTGGCAGTTCGAAGAACTTTAGTTTCAATTCCTCCAATTCCACAGAAATTTCCAGCTGGTATTGAATCTACCAGCATTAATTCTCTACCAAATAACATATACAGTTCTTTGATAACAACTTTATCAACAAATTCATTGTGTTGAACAAAATCTTCTGGATTAGTTGAAATTTGCCACTCGTCTGGCAAATATGCCCCTTTCATAACATAAATTTCCTGGCCAACTCTAAGCGTACCAGTGAATACTCTTGCCAATGCAATTACAACTATATTTTCATGTATTTGATCTTTCTGATTCACACCATCTTCGTTATCACATGATTTTGTTTGTTCTTGACATGGCTTTTCTGGTTGTTGATATGGCTTCTCTAGTTCTTTATTTGGCTTGTCTTGTGACTCGTCTTTTTCTATTTTTATGTCCCTATTTCGAGGTTTGATAATGAATGCTTTTGGTCTATTTTGTGAAAGATTCTCTACATGAACACAAAACATTTTGGAAACATAAACTATTGTTGGCGTTTCAGCAACTGTAGAAGCATTTTCAAAATAAGGTATTAAATTTTCCACACAACTGTTCAAATAAAAGTCTTCACAAAATTTATTCCAATTGAGTAAATATTCTATTTTGGTTTTTTCAATTTTACATGGTGAAGGTATAAGCTTCAGACACTGTAGAAAAATTATAAAGGCCAAAGGTTGCCAAGCTTGTAATATAGCCTGCACTTGTGTTTTTGGATCATTGGAGGTCATATCCTTACTAATATTTTTAATGCCCAATTTCTTGATCACAGAAGTTGCTTTATCCCTTTCCATTCTTATTAAAAAGGTTTCATAGATATGTACTACAGTTTTGAGACATAATTGAATAAAAATGTTACTTTTTTTCTTGGCAATTGCTCCTTTTTTTATCTCCCTCTTAGAATCGATATAAAAATCAAAATCCCACATTTTTTCATTCAAGGAATCTACAGTTTCATTTTTAACAAAATCCACAAACATTTTTGAGATTTGTCTTGTTGTAAAACCCCAACCATCTATACCACTGGCAAAAATAACATTTCCAGTTTCTGGACTAAACAATAGCCCAGTATCTTCTATATCCACTTCATTATTGATATATTCATACTGATAAAGTTCTGCTACAATAGCGTTGCAATCTTCTAAAACTCTGAGTATACACTGAAAAATGTCATCAATGTCTTTTCTTAATTCAACAACAAGTCTATCAAATTTATTCAGAACTAAAATCATTCGTGTGTGTTCCTCAAAAGCTCTTCTAATCGATTCTCTGGTTTGAACACATACTCCTTCAACGAGATCAACCAGTATAATAGCACCATCACATACCCTTAAGGCAGCTCCCACTTCAGTGGAAAAATCTATATGACCTGGGGTATCTATCATATTCAACAGTATTCTTTTATTTTTCCCATCTTCATCATTCACAAGATTCAATAGAGAAACAGCACTACTTTTCATAGTTATTCCACGTTTTTGTTCATCAGGTCTATCATCCAGATATCTTCTTAAACCTGCCATTCGTTTACTAACCAAGCGATTAGTAGCAAGAAGAATATCGGCCACAGTTGTTTTTCCATGATCAACGTGAGCCAATATACAAATATTCCTTATACATTTCAGATCAGCACTACAAAATTTTAGTTCTTCAGAAGTTGGTTTTATTGAATCCATTTTAATCTGAAAACTAACATGATAATGTACAACATTGGGTTTTTGCAAATATTTGTTTCAAGTTGATGAAAACAATCATCTGTCAACAGAAAGAGAGAATGGGCCTTAATCAAACTTAAACAATATAAGTTTCAAACTTTATTAGAATGAATAAAATGGGGGACAGCTTACCTTTGTTAATACTGTGATATGAAGATGTCCACGCGAAGCTGGAGTGTGTGCAATTTAAATTTCCTACACCTGTGAGATAAACCAGCCCAGAATTAACAAGACTATCTTAGACCGGAACTTATGAATTGAATTATTTCAGAGACTTATTTCTTACTTAACCTAAACATAACAAGTTGGACTGACCATTATAAACAGAGTTTTTCTTCTTCACTTTTTTTTGTCTTTGCTTCCTTTCGGCGCAGTAGACCAGTCTCCTCCTATTACATAACAAACGTTTTGCAACAGTCGCTTCGTCCGAGGACGTAGTGTGTCTTTAACGCAAACTACGTCTGTATGTTGTTGATAGATACTAAGTTCACGTGAATTAATTCTTTTCAGAGCACTTTTAGAATCAGAAAATATAAAGTTTTTCTTTATATTCTTGGATATACATGTTGTTATTTCTTTATAGATTGCTATTATTTTTGCATCACAAATGTTTATTTGATCGTGTAACCTTGCTGAAAATACAAAATTAATTTGGGGCATGTGTATCCCTATTTCCACTTTGTTATCGGATTTTGAAGCATCTATAAATACAAAGTTATATTCTGTTTGGTTTTTATCTGTGCCACTCAAGAATTGTTTATTACTTGATGGATCGTCTGTTTATTTTTCCAGAAACCTGTTTGATTTTGCAGTTTGATGATAATTAATATCTGAAATGGTGGTGGTTGGTAATCTTTTCAGTATAAATTTTGTTGCCAACCATTTCCGCCTTGTCTCTAGACATGTTGTACCAGCTCCCGCTAACATAGCATTTACTGGAGTTGATTTCATACACCCTAGGAGAACATGAAGGCCTTGGTTATATGTTTTATCCAGTCTAGCCAATTTTTTTTTGGAACAAGGTTTGTATGCATAACATTATCCCATATTCTAGGTTAGATCTTATTAGACCATTGAATGCTATCATCAGCGTTTTGAGATCCGTACCCCACCATACTCTCCTGAATGTTTTTATGACATTTATACCTTTATTTCAGCTATTTCAATATCCTCGTCCTACTTCAAGCTGCTTGACACTATTGTACCTAGGTATTTCACCTCATTTTTTGTTTGTATAGGTTATTCCCCTATATTAATCTCTAGATTAACTTCAATTTGCCTACTCCTTTTAAAACCCCTAGCTTCGCATTTTGATGTTGCTTATTGAAAGTCGTGCTCCTTCATCCACAAATCTATTTTGATTAAGATTTGATTGATTGTACAGTGGAATGAATGTTCTCTCCTTTACATATAAGGACAAAGTCGTCCGTGTAAGTTAGTAATTGGGACGTTCAACTCAAATAATGAAATCATATAAATGCTAAATAATAGTGGGCTCAGTAGTGAACCCTGTGTGACGCCTCTTGTGGTAACCATTGGACCATGTATATTATCTTCTTTGTCTACTATATAATTTTCTCAGTTATGCAGTATTTTAAATATTAAATTGTGTATATCATTCTCTTCCCCATACTTTAATAGATATTTATAGGATATGTATATATTTATGTTATGTAACGCAATTTTAATATCTAAAAAACTGCTATTGTTATTTTGTTCAAACATAATGTCATTTGAACATAAGACACCAAAGAGGCAATACTATCCATCGTTGCCATTCCCTTGCGAAAGCCTACTTGGTTTTTGTTAAACATTCGTTGATGTTCAAATTTCCATTCTAGTTTATTTTTTATTAATTTTTCTAAAATTTTAATCCACATGATGCCATTGCCAATAGCCGGTAATTGCCTATGTCGGTATTGTCGTTCCTATTTTGTCTTAAAATTCCAAATAATAAAAACTCTTTTCACGAACTTGGCAGGGTCTCGCCCTGTAAGATTTTATTTAATTATTTATTTGATTTTAATTTGATTTATTTATTTATTTGATTTTAACCAAACAGGCCAAGACGGCCTTATTACATGGTTAACAGCTTTACAAAAAATATCTGAGGTGTAGTAATTAAGCTATGAACCTGAATCATAAACATAATGTATCATGTTGTTGTAAATTGTTAATAACTGTTTTTTAACTATTATTGGTAAGTTTATAAACAAACTGTAATGGATACTGTCTCTACCCGGGGCAGATTTTTTTTATTCTTAAACATTTTTCTAATTCAACTAGTGAAAAAGGTTTTGACTTTTCAATAGTTGTTACCATTTGGAATTCTGGGTTTATGTCACAGTGAGAATGTTGTCTTAAAAGTTGTTCGGCTAAGACAGGGTCCGGGGCATCATTTTTTTTCATATCTGTTTAGTTTTTTATTTGAAAAGCTATGTATTTCATTCCAGACGTGTGATAAGTTTGAATCCCGGTTTAACGTGGAACAGAAATACTTGAAACTTTGTTTTTTCTTTTTTTTTTAAAATCGTTTTGTCCGTGCTATTATTTTTTTGTCTCTAAATAATTTTTTAAATTAGGTATTTCTTTGAAAGTTTTTATTGTCTGTTTCCTTATCGCGTTTTGTTGTTGGCACTCGGCTTCCCACCAAGGGCGGCGAGCTCTTTTAATTTGTCTTTGTTGAATTTCAGGTATGCTCTCCGCTACTGTGTTCATTAATTAAATCAATTCCTAAGATAGTGACATTCATTTTATCTGCAATTTGTACGCAATACTCATCCCAGTTTGCTTTAGCAAAAAATCTCCGTTTTCTAGGATCAAAGTAAGGGACATTTTCCTTTCTTGGGTGATTATATTTACACACAGTGGGAAAGTGATCACTATTCCCACAGTCTTCTATAACCTCCCATGAATATTTTGATGCTATTTTGCTGGATATTAGACACAAGTCCAGTAATAGTGTTTTCGTTTGGATTGATCTACCTAGTTCTCTTACCTGTAGTCATGACTACCAGCTTTGTTCTGTCTATTATGGTCAACATGATGTTGCCATTATTGTTAATATTATTACTTTCCCATAATGGATGGTGTGCATTGAAATCACCCATCCAAATGGTTTATCCTTATAGTTTAGATATTATGTCATATAACTTTGTAAAGTTTAATTCATTATTAGGTGTATTATATGTATTTACAATGTTCGTATTGTTTAGCTTGATTATTATACTTTGACATTCATCGTTGTTGTTAATGTATTCAATTTTTTTTTCTGGAAATTTGCATTCCTTTCAAATGAGAGTGGCTATATCGTGTTGTTTGTATACAAAGGACCACCCTTATTGTTAGGGACGAGTAATGAAACGTGAACGTGTAACTATAACTATTTTAATGTATTGCAGATGAGCATCTAACAATGTGCGGTAACAGATTGACACTTGAGACTTATCTCTTTTTAACTTCGCTTGCCAAGGGTACAGCCAAGGGTAACGATTGGAAATTGACGAGGTTGACAATGTGTCATTTCCCTTTGACACAATAAAAGGAATACAAAATAACATGAGTGTACACCCCATATCCACCGTCACGGTCAGATCTGATTATGTTATAATTTTTTATTTTGAATGTGTTTTCTGGTTTTAGCCACGTTTCAGTCAAAAGAATCGCATGTGGTGTTTGTTCCTGGATTAAGTTAATCAAAAAATGTCTATTTGCCCTGCAACGTCTAATATTCCACTGAATGATTAGCATATTTTTAGGATCCACTGGGTCCCTGAATGTAATTAATTAAAAAATTCTCCACTTGTTCGAAAGTACTAGCTATGTCTATTATTTTTTTTTATTGTATTGGTTGGTAGCCTGCGTAACATATCATAAAAGTTTGTTATTATCCTTCTTTCTTCTATATCCTCTATAATTAAATTTAATTTGTCATTCATATTGTTACTACTATCAACCTGTTCTACCACAGTTTCTTTGAGGGCACCTGCATTTCTATTATTTACAGCATGTTGGAATACTATTGCATTAGTTGGTTGTGAAATTCTACCATCTAGATTTATTAAAATGTCATTTTGTGCTTGCCTATCATAACCTTGCCTACTTTCTATCCGCTTATTATTGTGTTTCGCTCCTATACTCTGGGCAAACGACCACTTGTTGCTCTTATTATTTTTTCAAAGCCTTCCCTACGTTGTGTTCTACTGAAATTCTGTCATTAATCTGTACATATGTATTTTTTAATGTCAGAAATTCCTGTGGTTGTGAAATGAAGGTCCTCTACTGCTTAGGGAAGGATTTTGCTCCTTCATAGAAAGAAGTACTATCAAAGATCATTTTTTCACGTATTTTTTTGCCGTTCATATTCGGTACATTGTTTACTATTCGATTTGTGATAATTACTTTCGTGAGATGACGCAGAGTGAGTCACGTTAAATTTCTGCGATCCATACAAATGATAGGAACCCCGCAAGTTCCGACGCAGGGTGACGTGAAACGGTTTTCACGGTCCGTGACCCTGCGTTACGCAGTCCTCCTTCCGCAGATTTCTTTACTGAGTCACGGCGTGTCAAATGAAATGGAAGAAAAATTAATAGAGGCAGTTAGAAATCGTCGCGTTTTGTACTACACAAGCCATGATGAGTATTTGCGAACAAAATTAAAAAGTACAATATGGGAGGAATTGGCAAAGGAAGCGATATGAAACTAGCAGAAATAATGGATTCAACCTCCTCATCATTTTCTGATTCAGATTCGGAGCTGATATCAATTAAAAGTTCATAAACCAACTTGCTGAAGTGTAATGTGATATGGATAGGGAGTGTAAATCCCTATCCATATCAATATCATTTTGTAAGGTTGATGTAAAGTATTTTGTAAGGTTGATGTAAAGTCCCTGGACGAACCTATTTCATATTCATTACCTCTGTTACTTAATATTTTCCATACCTCACTATCTAAACTATCTCTTCCTGAACTTTTCTGATCTTTTCCCGTATCCTATTTCTTTTCTAAATGCAGTTTTTTGGGGGAAGATTCCCCCAACTTAAATAAAAAAAAAACTAAAAGAAAGATGTCCCAGGTAGAAGAAAGATAACAAAAGGAGTTACCAGCATACTTTCTCGCAGCACAAAGCAATAAACGATGTTCACTCTTTGGAGGTTGCACCGAAAGTCATAAACTGAGTTAAGAGAGCATCAACCCAGCCCACAAAGCACGCATATATGCATTCTCTGAACTGTGACCTACTGTGACCACAGTAGAAGTAGAAAATAGAAAGCTAAAGCACTGAATAATTGTTTACTATTCTGTGATTAATTCAAGAATATCGAAACTACATAAGTTTAACTGTGACTCTCAGAGTAACAAAAGACAATAGAGAGGCCTTTTCCATCCTTACATTTCAACATGAACTAGCCTTTAGATTTGTCTTAGGTTCTTGTAGTAGGTAGTTGATGATCAAATTATACTTGACCAATAATTTTCTGTTTGTTTATTCAAATATTTATTTCTGTTCCAAACTTTGTATTTAGTTTTGGTCACAATTTCCTTTTTATTTTTCGTTCATTAGGAAGAATTTCTGAAATTTGGTGATATATTTTCAAATCTGGTAATTTATGCTCCATAGATTTGTTGATTTTAAATTTTGCCCGCCGGCAACCCTGCTTCTTGGTTATAAGTGTTATGTCTATGGAAGTTTGAAATTTTTAATCGGAAATCAAAACATGATAAAAGATCTTTTCAAACTTGTTAAAGATGAAAATTCTAAAGAATTTAGAATATATGCAGAATTCAAAGAGAACTGTTTTACGTTAACCTTATGGCAAAATTCCAGTGCATGGATAGTTCGTGTAGGTAAATTATGGATATGAAGCTGCTAATTTGAAATAAATCACTTGTAGGTCCAGCATGATAAAATACTTGCTTTAGCAGAGAACCTAGAGTTACATGAAACTGAGTATTATTCTAGAATTATAAAAATGTTGAATGAATTGCCAGAAAATGTTGATTTGAAAATTGGTCCTGAAGATTTCAGTATTTACTGTAAACTGGAAAACAAAATCAGAATAAAATATTTTTCTTGTCCGATGGAGAAGGTAATGAATATTATGCCATACATTCCATATTACTAAAAATTAAGACTATTTCATTACTCAGGTGTCTTACAGCAAATGTGTTGAAAATTTATTAGACATATTCTACCTAAAAAGGAATGATTTATTGTTGAATATAGAATCAATATCAAAAGAAAATGATGAGCTGAAGAAAAGTAAGTTTTCAGTACAGTAAAGTTTGAGAAAATATTTTGTTTTTTTTTCGAAGGTAAAAAAAGGATTGAATCTGTCTTACAAGATTTCATTGAGCGAAAAAAACGTGATGATCAAGAATTGTATAGTAATTTCATTCTTGTTTTGAATGAAAAGAAAAGAAAAATTCAACAGTTGAACCAACTGATAGAAGCCTTCAAACAAGGAAGACCTAAATTGAATCCACTGGTTGAAGTTAAGAGAAAGAAGTCAAACAAACTTGCAATCAAAGCAGAAATTCCAGCGAAAGAAGAAGTTTCTAACTCCGATATTGAAAGTGATTCTTCGGCTGACTCTCAAACTCATACAGAAAATTCATATGAAGAAAATTGCAATACCAGTATACTACCAAGTACATCAAAACATGTGCACAATTTTCTACTTGAAGATAGTCCTCCTCGTGAGACTCTACCAAAACGGGTAAAAATTGAAGAGAAACGTACTGAAAGTGAAACCCACATTTCTGGTGGTTCAAAAATCAAGCTAGAAGACTTCAAAATGGAAGTTACTGATGAAAATTTTGAGAAATCTCCAGATGTTAGTTTCAGCACTCAAGATTTGTTGGATCACATTTAATAGGCATATTTTACAAGTGTCTTGAGTTCTGGAGAAATATTAGCCTCAGAATAGAACATGACGGGATTTTCAAGTTTATAGTTTCAATAAAAAATCTGAGGCACTTTAAAACATAATTTGTGAATTCACCAATATTATAACAAGAAATTTTTGGTAAAGAAAGGTTGTGGCTTTCTACTTCTCCATCTGTATACATGAAAATGTGGGAATTTTCCAAATAATGAAAGTAATTACTTCCAAAATAAACTTAACAAAGTTGTGTAGATCATATAAAGAAGTGGCACTCAATACAAAATGTATGAAAAAAGCCTTCTCGAAACAACTACTTTCATATAAACATTGAATTACACGATAGAAAAAATAACTTTCGAAACAACTACTTCTCTATGAACATTGAATTACAGAAAAAAATCCTTTTTTCTATCCAGTTTGTACTCCAAACATTCCCAAATTTTTTTCATAGAGATGGAGAAGAAAGTTAAAAACTTTCCCAAAAATTTATAAGAAAAGCGGATATAATAATTGTAAAAAATATAGATAGATAGATTTTATTTAAACCGCATACCAAACAGGTTTACACCCAATTATATGTATGCAGTCAATGTCATGGTACATAAAATATATGATTTTACAATACAGAGTTAATAAACACCTAAAATTACGTACAAGAGAAACATTAATAAAAACAGGTATGTATAGCGGATTTTTTTTTATGACTGTCTTATTTCTAATTCATCACGGCAAAAAAATTAGGACTTTGATGACTTACGACTAGATCATTCCCTTGCCTAAGGCAGTGATTGAGTGGAGACTCTGATCGGGCGTCTGCATAGAAAACCCTATTGTGATTTCTTAGACTAGCACTAGGAAGATGAATATTGATCACACTGAGGAGTTCAGGTACATTTATTATCTGATTAAATATGTTGAATATAAATAGTACATCATTCAAGCTTCGATGATCCGACCGGGTTGGCATGTCAAAATGTTCTATTTGAGTCCTATAGGAGATCGTAGAGGGAGACTCTTTATTTTTCTGAAATAAGTGTACCTAAGAAATTTCTTCTGTATTTTTTCTATCATCTCTGATTGAAATGCTGTTTGCGGATTTCAAGTTGTTGAAGTGTATTCGAGTTTTGATCTGACAAAGGCATTGAATAGAAGAATTCCTAGTTCCCGTTTGAAATGGCGTTTCTTAACACAAAACCAAGCTTTCTGTTTGCATCACGTACAATACATTCTATGTGATTTCTGAAGTTGAAATTACTATTAAATTTGACTCCTAGATCTTTGATTTGAACAAGTTTTTCCAGTTTGTTGCAATTTATTGAATATTCCGTTGGAGTAATAACATTTTACTGTGAAAAAGACATAACTTAGCATTTAACCTCATTCAGCATCAAGTTGTTCGTTTCACAAAAGATAGTGATAGAATCTAAGTCTTTCTGAAGGTTTTCACTTTGTATAGTTTGAGATCATCTGCTATATTGTTAATGAACATTATAAATCAAAGTGGGCCTAGAATTGATTCCTGAGGAACGCCAGAGGTTGGTCTGTCGAAATTTTCCTATTGCAAGCAACACATTGATCTCTATCTGTTAGATATGACCTGATTAAAATAAGTGGACATATACAGTCTACCGAATCGATAAACCACCTTGAGGAAAGCTTAGAGTCGTCCATTTTAATAGATTGAATCCTTATGCTTGAAATCACTACCAAGTTCGCGCCCTCAGACCACCAGAGGATGAAATGATGTTCCAGAAGTTCATGTCTTTTTACTCGAACAGAAGGTCGTACATGGGATAACTCAAGAAGAGCCATGAAATCTTTTCAACGTTCCAGTTGAATACGCACTAGCTCATTGCGTGGCAGAGGATCTCCAAATGTCCAGGAGTATCGCTGTGGTATTCAATAAGAAATTTGGTCAGCTCCAAACATTACAAGAACAGAATATTGAAGTCGGAAGAGTGCTACAGTTGA
>WOGN01000460.1:0-24719 GCA_015342105.1 Leptinotarsa texana
GTGTAGTAAGAACTCCTGAAATTGAGGAAACGGTGCTGCAAGAAATTGAGGAACATCCTGAGACGAGTATGAGGAAGATCGCTAGAACTCTGGATATGTGTCATCAAATTGTTTGGCGTATTTTGGTTGATTTTTTGTTATACCCATACCATATTTCGAAAGGGCAGGCATTACTCCCCAGAGATTTTCCACAGCGTGTGAACTTCAATCAGTGGTATCTACAAAGTATTGCACAAATTTTGTTCATAGACGAAGCAAATTTTTCTTGGAATGCCATTGAAAATTTCCATAACAATCATGTGTGGGCTGAAGAAAATCCCCATGCAATAACCAAAACCCGTTTCCAACACCTATTTTCGGTTGATGTATGAGCAGGAATTATAGGTGATCATCTAATAGGGCCATTTTTTCTACCAGGACGCCTTGATGGTGAATAGTGAATTGGTAATGCGTTATGAAGCAATTTTCAGATTCTCATTCATTTTAGAATTGATCTGATTTCTCAATTTTCTTTTTTTATTTTGAAAAGAAAGCATTGGCGTAGTACTTTTTCCCCAAAAATATTCAATGCAAAACCCGTAGGGACGCCACTGTTCGAAAAAATACAAATTTGTGTACATCAGAAAATGCGCCTTGAGGCATGGACATATGTACCAAATATGCCAACAAAATTATCTCAGTTATTATTAAAAAAACTTATTATTTTTGAAAATTTTCCACCCTGTATCTCAAAAGTTAAGGCTTTTAGGACATACGTCCATAGGAAGTTTTTTTTCTTAAAATGGGTCTGAAAATTACCTCCTTAAATATTAGCATGTATTTAAGGAACACCCTGTATAAGTAATACTGAACATCTCTACTCACAACGGTGCTATTTCTATATTAAAGGAGTTTTTTTCCAACACCAAGCCGTTATTTTAACATCTTGACACGTTATCATTCACAAGAGGAAGATCAAACTTCCTTTTAAAGATGATCACTCTGTGATCGAGATGTTGAAATAACGGTTTGGTGTTGGGAAAAAAAACTCCAGTAAGATTCATTGCTACACCAAAGGTTCCAAACAGTGTATCACATGCTATTTGTGTTCTATTCACATAACACTCAAACCAAGGATTTCAGTAGGTTTCTCTGGCAGACAACTAGTTGAAACATGATACATAAAACAGTACTGTCTGATATAGGATCACTAATACTTGGTTTTTGATATCTGACTTCAACTAGCTGCCTTTCAGTAAATACAGCAGATACATTTCGAACCACCTTTAGGATGCGAGTTGTGGCCTAACTCTACTAAATCTTCTGAAATGTATATATGGCATCTTCATAAGGGGCACTATTCTTGCTCACTCATTCTCAGGCTTTTTCTTCAAGGCCAGACCAACAATGCATTCATGGGTCAGCTCAGCATCGTTGATGATACCTAAAACAGGTCGAACCAACACTGATTCCGCATGTATTATTCACGACGTAAGGTAAGTACTGCATTCGTATTTCCAACATTGAGGTGATACAATAGAAAATGCAATTTATGAACATTCAACTTCAGAAGTATTGTTATTCGACGATTCGTCATAGATTATCAGCAACTGTGTTAGAGTATAACAAATTTGATGAACATCAAAGTGAGATTTTCAGTCTGTAGGAAGTTTCATAAAATGGTTTAGAATAATAACAGAAGTTGATAAAATATATTCATCACCTTATCTATGGATGTTTCCGATAATTGTTACCAATAAATTCATTTACGTATTTTTGTTGATCATAAGTCTATTTTATAGAAAATGAAGGTATTACCGGCATTACTAAGAAATCACCACTCCCCACACCGTGAGGTAAACGATAACTGGGTCCGAGAATCATGTGCCCTGATTATCCGCATGATTATGTGCCGAAGAAGACGTTCTCCTGCATTTTTTCTTTCAGAATTTCTATATAATCTTTAGATTCTATAGTAGGAAATGCGTCAGATTTTTTTCATTGTTTTCAATTATACTGGTAGTATGTTGTACAGCTTAGGACCATTATAGAACACGAATCTTCGTATAAATTGATGGATGTAGCCGTTACTACGTGGTAGGAAATCATAATGAAGAAAAAATAAATGAAACTTTCTATGTTTTTTACTACTTCATTTGTTACTTCCGTGACTGCAGTTTCGTCCTATAAGTACATTTTCAAACTCACCATTTATACATGTATAGGTTTGAAAATGACCTTATAGGACGAAACTTCAGTAACGTTAGATACAATTCTCTTTTCTTCATTTTAGTGGCATTAAATTTTCGACTGCTCTAGTACTTACTGTTGTATGAGTTACATAATTATTTTCTGAGTTTTTTGGCCGTGATCTGCAAATTTATATGCCTACCCGCTCTCAGCTGATGGACCAATATTCACATCTCTCTATCTTTTGACAAATTCAATCAACTATTCTTTATTCCACCCCACAAATATGTCTGAGTGCACATTTATAAATTTTAGTCGCAGAATATAATGAATTTTTCTATATTCATTCATTAAACGGTTATGATGTTGAATACAATTCCATAGCAGAAAGTTTCTTCAATCAAGTAAACACTTTGTCCGTTATTCTATGACCATTTTGCTGCGTATGTATGATTCAAACCATCATATCGTCAAATATTTGGAAGGCTTCACCATCTTGAGCCATCATCAATATGGCTTTCGGAAACAAAGATCATCAGGCGACCTTCTAGAGAAACATGGAGAACTTAGAGCTGTTACGCTTGATATTTCTAAGGCCTTCGACCATGTGTGGCATGGGGGTTCTTTGGACAAACTTCGATGCTATGGCTTGTCGGATCATTTATGTGTATGGCTCTTCAGTTCCCTGTAAGTGGCCGTCGATGGATATCTCGAATATTTTCACCATAAACGCTGGTGTTCCCTAGGGATCCATATTGTCTCCCGTCTTTTTACGGTATATTAACGACTCACTGGAAAAAAACAAGAATCCAATACATTGCTTTGCTGAAGACAGCACATTTGTCTTGGCATTTCATTTGGATTCCAGTACATTAGCTGGAGAGGCACATCTTCACCGGCAGCAGGAGGTTGCATATCTTGATGAGGATCTAGAAGTGATTTTGAATTGAGGTGAAAGCAACCAGGTTCAATTCGATGCCACAAAAACCCATGCATCGGTTTTCTCCAAGGAGATAAATATCTGCGAACCGAATATAATAATGTCAGGTCAAACAGTTCCGCTTTCTGCTTCGATAAGTTTGTTAGGGGTTGAAATGGACACCATTGTTCCAAACCAGAAAACTGTATACACCTCAGCAACTGTTGATGCTTTATAAATCTCAGATCAGACCTATTCTAAAGTATTGTTCTCATGCATGGAGCTCTTTCCGCAAACATACCCTGAAGTTGCTGGATTCAATCCAGAAAAGAGCCATCCGCCTGATTGAAAACGCGAACATCACGTGCAACCTTAATCTGTTTAAATCTATCTGGAACATCGAAGGAAGTTTGGAGATTTGTCTATATATACTTTCTATATATACTTTCACGGAAGGTGCTCAAGTGACTTGGCACGATGCAACGGACTGTGGCTGCAGATCGTTTTTGGGGTTCAACTCAGTACACCTCGAACATCATTGTTCAAGAACTCTTTCATCTGGAAAACTGCCTTTATGTGGAATAAACGTCCTGGGAACGTTTTTTGAAATGGATTTAATCTCCAGCGATTCAAGACCAATGTGAATCGCAACTTTTGCACAGTCACCGCTCCTTAAGGATTTAACTGCAGTGCTTGTGTTTTGTCCTTAAAATAAATAAAAATAATAAACGTTGACAACAATGTTTTCGTTTTAATGCAATATTATTTCTAAGAATTTAGTGTCTACTATTATGGAATTGTATAGACATTGGTAACAGTGTAATGATCGAATATTAAGTGAATCAGTCTCCTGAAATAGATGATCCATTAAAAAACGTCAATTTTCTTAACTATTAATTTCAAAATCGAGTTCTGTGTTATTTGTAAGCTATTAATGTGGTTGTTGAAAGTACCACAATATATCATTTTGAATTCTGCGAAAGACTGATATATTGAAAATAGTAGAATATGTATGAGAGAATAAAATTTAAGCATGAGTAGTCCCTACCTTTCTATTACATATTGTATTACAATATTACATATTGTATGACATATGTGTATTACAACACATTTCATGTATTGGTCGATAATAAAACCCAAAAATTTAATGTATACTGTTTTTTCTATAACCGGGAATTTACAATTGAAACTTTTTGTGCTGTCCATTTTGTGGAATTTAGGTTCATTAATATGCAGATGATTATCTGAATTGAGTGAAAGACTCATAAATTTTGTTTTTTTACATTCAAACTCAATAAATTATCATTTAGCCAGACAAGGAATTTTTCAGATTAATTTCAGAAGTCTTGTAGACTACAATCCTAACTTTCACCAATGCAGATCATCAGAATATATGAACATCAAATTTAGTAGTTTGCGTTATTGCGTTTACTTAAGCAAGAAAAAGGATCGGGCCAAGTACTATTCCTTGAGCTTCCAATTTTAACAGTTTGTGTTCGTTCTTTTGAATAATCCTGCATCAGTTCAAAATCCTGACCTCTAATACTATAATACACAATTTTCCGAGTGGGATTGTATGCGGCATAGTATCGAAAGCCCTTTCCAAGTCCATAAAAACCGCAAAACATCTCAAAGATTTGTCCAAGGCCTCCACTTTCGAGATTGTTCGAATAGTTCAACAGAATTTATTGATGACAAAAATAGGTTGTTGATCGTACTTTCCATTGGTATGGTATATTACCCTTTTTATAACACAAATTTATCAATTAAACTAGTGGTGTAGATAGATATTTATCAATTTTTTATCATTTTCTATCACTGGTTCAAAAAATAGGGAGGTTTTTACCTAGATTTCATTAATGAAGTTTTTGAATAAGTCACATTTTTCAATTTTCTTTGTTATATTCATAGCTATATTATGAATAAAGTTATTGAACAGATTGGCTTTTTCTTTGTTCAATGATTGGTGTGTTTTCTACATTATATTTATTTGTATCATGTTGGTAATATCTGGGAAATGGGTAACTATCATCCAGTGCTCAACTCCATTTAGTGTATGTGAATTGACAGTGAAAGATGGAAGTGTATTTTAGTTGCTACTGAAATACATGATATTGAATTTTACTTTCAAATTTGATGTTAGTTGAAGCCATTTTGCTCAACTTTCCTACGACAGAAAGTACTATATCATGACTCTGACCCTTAAATTTTATAATAAGTTGCAGTTTCAGAAAATTGAATTTCAACAAGCTTCATGAATTGTTGAACATGTTGGATATTTTCTATCATCTTTACCGGCTCAAAATAATAAGAAAATAACAATAACATTATTCGAAAACATTCATATTGAGTCACATCTTGTTGCATAATCTGAATGCAGCTTTATGATTCCAACTCAATGTGCAAAACTCAAATCACTTTTTCGCAGTTTTGGAATCTGAGAAAAGTAGCTAATTTCATTCTGGATATTCCACCGCCACTGAATGAGAAAATAATTCGAAAATATCGTCTATACTCATTCAATTTGTTTGCATTTCTCCCGAAGGTTCAGCAATCGCCAATAAGCACATCAATATGCAAAAAACTAGAAAGTTTTTCAATGAATAAACACCGGTCAATGAAACGATCAAGAATTTGAATACCAAATAGGACTAGTACATTGAAGAAAGTGTCAATGATTTGCCAACTAATAAGAAAAGCAAATATTAGAGGCATTACGACTTATCAATTTTCAATATATGAAAAATACTTTTTGAAAAAGTAAGTAAATTGTAATGCTTAAAATCATGCCACGAAACTATCAGTGGAAATAGTGTTAAAAAAAGTTAGGGCGGAAACAAAGAAAGAATTGAAAACCCATTACAGCCAACACAATTAAAAAATTGTTCTGCATGACACGTGATATTGACAGAAATACAGTTTTTTGGAATATTTAAATTTTTCAACGAGCAGAAACAAGACAACGATGAACAAAAATATTAATAGCGCTCAAATATCAACAACTATGTCTGCCAAATATGAAATACAAGGAGAGAATACAAGATTAAATTGAAATGTCTGCAGAAGAATGCGGAAAAGACCGAAAATTCAACATTAACATTGAGAGGTTCAAAGTTGGCCTATTTTTGATGTAATATTGAATTATTTCATGCTGCATGAAATGAAATGTACGAAAGCAATATTTTAATTTTTTAGTGATGTGTATGTTGATGCTAATAGTAATTCACCTCAACACGCAAGGCACTGAAAAGTTCATTATTTGACATAATTAAATACTTTCGAAACCTAGATGGCTGTTATTCTCCAAAGGGCACTTTTAAGGATCATATATCAATAGATAATTTGCAAAGTGTAACAAAGGGCAAACTGGAAAGTTAACTTCGAAAAGATATTGTATAATATCAATTATTGAATAATCCAATTAATCAGATGTCAAAAGAGTAAATTGTCCAGATACCACATTCGATAGTCCACATGTATACGCATACATGATGTTTTTCGTTCAGTTTGTGTTCATATTTCCGTTTCGAACCTCTAGTTGTAGCCAGATACAATCCATTTCCGTAGACGTGCGATTTCGAAGTATTAGTTAAATAGTTCTAAAAGGAGAGAACAGTTTTTGGGAGTTTTCTACGTTTTTTGTATAAAGAAAAAGAAGTAGCAAGACCAAAACCTTTCTTTTTCAGAAATACAAAAATTTTCTCTTATCATTTATATGATTATGTTACCACGAATTAGAACTACTAATACATTGGGATCTCCACTGACTTGAACAAAACCTGGGAATACGGTAACTGTGGAAAAAGTTACATAGGTGAAACTTCGAAACCCCTTAATGTAAAAAATAATAATCATCGTGAGTATATAAAGAGAAGGCGGATAACGGGATCAGGCATGACGGGGCATATTTTGAATTCAAGCCTCAAAACTGTCGTTGAGGAACCTCACAATGAAATGATAAAACACAGTTGATCCGTATAATCTCTTTTATGAGGTAATGGGTGTATTTTAAAGAGCTCTATGGAAATTGATTGTATCTGGCTAGCATTATCAAGGCGAAAGGTTGAAAACAGCAAGATGAACCTAAATTGAATTCTTGGAAACGTTCCATAGTGTATTCAATTCGTGTAGACTACCGAATCCAAGATCTGGGTTTTAGAAATGAAAAGAGATTACTTTCCGAAAAGCAGTTTTCAAGAAAACAAGCATTGAAATCAAATTTTTTCAATCATTCATTTTATTTGTGGACAAAATTTATCAATACGCATTTATTATTACTGAATGATTCTACACACTAGTGATTTACGAGTATATTACGCAGTAACTCTTTAATCTATACGACATATACTATATATTATCGTATATACTATATAATATTATAAATGTGAAAGTGTGTGAGGATGGTTAGATGTACCTATGTATGTTTGTGGCTCTGCCGGCCCAGACGACTGAACGGATTTAGATGAAAGTTTACATGAATACAGCTTACACATCAGAATAACATATAGGATACAATACACAAAAGTTTTGTGTAATCTTGGTCATAATATAACGATAAATATTGAGTAAGTCGGAAAAATTCTTGCTCCCTGAGAGCTATCTTGGTGTGCGCTACCTTTACCATTGGAATTACATATAGATAATGTATCGTAAAATTGTTTATCTTAGATAGTTCTAAATGAAAGTCCGCGATATCATATACCTACCTCTTACGTTGTGGTAGCCACTATATGAAAAATACTGAGCCATGAATTCAAATAAATTTTTTACAATACACATTTCAGAATATCTGTCAAATTCTTCCACAAATTGGTACAATTGTTTTTTAAATATTTAAAATAGACAAACTTTTTCTTTTGTATCAAGTAACTTGGACGAATCGTTCAAAAGTTTTCACGATAAGATTAACTTGGCGCAAGGCAGTAAGCCATCACGCGTCACGTCTACTGTGAGACGAGGTAGACGTCGCGGAGGTAGACGGGCGGTCTAAGCAATGAAGCGCCATCGCCGAAAACGTGACCGGAACGTGGCTGACGCGTGAGGGCAGACGTCGTTGACGTCGTTGACGAATTTCTTATAGGTAACATAATTCGATTCTTGAAGCTATTTAATTCTCAGTGAAGTTGGCATATTTTTATAAACACTGTATTTTTGAAGTGAAAATATAATGTACATCCGAACTTACTGAACCCAGAATCTTGAAATGTACAGGTAGGTTCTTTGTATAGGATAAATAGGCATCAAGAGAGGGAAAGCGGAATTTCCACCTACAAGGGGAAAACTAGGAGTTCAAAGAATGTATTGAATTTAGTCAGTTCTGAAGTTGGAAACCTGAAGTTTTGAGTCAATTAAAATATGTTGTGACTATTTGTAATTCATATTTTTACTTGAAAAACATAGTAACTGAATAATATGCCAACTGCACTAATCAATGAATATATAGCTTCGACGATGGAAATATATTACCTATAAAAAAATTCGCAAAACTACATAACCGTCAACGACGTCAGCCTTACGCGTTTACCCGCGATAGGATCGCATTCTCGGCGATAGCGCTTCATTGCTTAGACCGCCCCTCTATCCCCGCTAATCATCCTACGTCATCTTACAGTATACGCGAAGTATAATAGCTTACAGCAGACGCGACATGTAATAGCTTACTGCTATAGTTGATCTGCTAGTTGATCTTATCATCATAACTTTTTCGTCCAAATCACTTGATGTGAAAGACAAAGTTAATGTATGTATATTAAATACTTTAAACGACAATTGTATCAATTTTTTTATTAATTTGACAGATATACTAGAATGTGCATTGTAAAGAAAGTATCCAATTCAATTTTATTTATCGCTCAGTATTTTGAATATAGTGGCTATTACATAAAGTGTAGATATATTGTATCGCGGACTTTTATTTAGAACTTTTATCTTTTTAGAACTTTCATTTAGAACATTATCTGCATGTAACTCCAACGGTATGGGCAGCGCACGCCAAGATAGCTCTCAGGGAGCAATAATTTTTTCGACTCACTTGATACTTATCGTTATAATATGACCAAAATTACACAAATCCTCTGTAAATTATAGCCTATATGTTATTTTGATGTATAAGCTGTACCTATTCGTTTGAAGTTTTATCTGAATCCGTTCAGATACATACAAACATACATACATACAGTTTTCCATAAATATAGATTGTGTAGCAATCCTGTTAATGGCATCTGATTTGATCCCATAACGAATATTTGTATTACAAAGTGAATAGGAAAAAGTGTCTTTTGGATACTACAATGATCATATAAAAATAGTGTTTTTCTTTCGTGTAATTCAAGGTGTACACACAAAAGTAGTTGTTTCGAGAGGGCTTTTTCATCCAGTTTGTGTCTGGAAGTATCTTCTTTGCTTGATCTACACACCTTTGTGAAGATTTTTTGGAATCAATTGCTACCTTCCTTTTTTCGAAAGATTTTCACATTTTTTATATAATAATGGAGAAGTACCAAAAATTACTATCTCCTGAAAAGATTCCCCTTCCAATTTAAACAGTATTTCTGTTATGGTGTAGTAAAAGCATTTTCAGTAAATTATTTTACGCCAGAAGTCGTAACTCTACCTATCAACCTGTGCTATATGTTGTGTGAATATAAATAAATTAATTAAAAAGATACCCAGATCCCATGAGAGTTTTGTTGATTCAACACGAGTTTTGACAGTTTTCAATTGAAAATTTTCAAGAGCTGATTTCTCTGTTTTGCTTTTTGAAAAATCCTTCAATTATATACATAAATAATAATTTACGTGTTACATGCATTGTAGAACAATTAAGTAAGAAACCAAAGTGCACCCCCGCGCTAGAAATCACTCGTTTAAAGGTAAGACCTCGTTAGTCCTTAGCTCGCACAAGTTTCGACTTTTGAGAGTTGTGCGAGGGGTGCGGCAGATTGTTAAGGAATACGTGCTTTATTAAAAAATTATGACTTGGTTTCTCAAAATTATGAAGAAATTTGAAATAATTATGAAGTATCTATAGATACTGAAGGGCGTCAACATTGAATTACAGTAATATTGTGAAAATACCACAAAAACCATTAGAATCAATTCTGCGACAATCCACAAGTAGGCAATTTGTAGTCCTTGTATCTCATTCGTCATCAACAAGCCACAACCTTTTCCATTTGCATACAATACGACCTTCACAAGTACACCGGCGGCTAGAATATATTCTGAAACTGTATAAATTTTTTTATCTGTTCCTGTACACATGACAATCTCGTGCACTTTCCGTTAGAAATAAGCACTGATCGATTTTTTATTAGTTCACAAAGACTGATTTGAATTATTCATTATGTTCGACAATTTACTATGATCTAATCGACGAAGGACGATATAATGATATCTATAATGTCAATGATTGCATCGATGAATGCAAAACGATAGTAAATGGAGCGACAACTGCGAAAAGATGAATGCTGGTTGTTTTTCCGTGACTTTCTTCAAGTTCTTGTCTGGAAAATGAAAAAAGCTAGCGGAGTGTGGGGTTTTGAAAAAAGGTAGGGGTGTATCAAATTAAAATAAAATAGAATTAAATGCCCCAACTCTCCGGATACTTTCAGAAATAAATTAGGATAGGTTATGTCAAAAGTGAGTGGGCCTATGCCTATACGATCCTCCACTGCAACCCGCAAGGAATTATTGTGGCTCACACCTATTCACACTTCACCAAATAAACCCTGCTTCTCAACGAAGCCGATTAGTTTGTATGGTGAGTGGTATTCAGGTCGGATGGAGGTACTCTCTTCAGGTCGGATGAAGAGAGTACGGCTTTGCCAAACTCAGGAAACCTGATACGGTCCCCTGTGGGGCAGGCACAAAGTACGTACTCTGCTGTTTCATCATTTTCTAAACAGAGGTGACACACACTGTCTTCCGATAGTCTTAGTTTATGCATATGATGATTCAAATGACAGTGACCTGTAAGAAAGCCTGTTAGACATCGTAGTGCATTCCTTCTATAGTCCAAAAACTATTTGGTATCTAGATTCGAAGAGGGAATAGACTGGAGTGAGCCAATCCTGGAAGATTCTGTTCGATCTCCATAAATCTGACATGTGCACAAGTCTATATATCGCCCATTTAACCTCTCTCCTCGGAAAAATGTGGAGAGGAGGTAGATCAAGAAAGAGCTCCATGGCCGCCGATGACACCACTGATAGCCAGACAAGCCTGTCTCTGTGAGCCAGGAAATTTTGCCCGAGTCGTTTCCTGTAAAGCCTTTGGCCATCAGGCAATTGCTTCATAAATGATCATTGGTCTGAGAATCATATACAATACAATTCCATAGGAACAGTCTGGTTTTGTGTAAAACTTTTTGCAAGTGACCGATCCAGGTGAATTTTTCATCGTAGACAATGCCGAGATATTTCACCTCTGTTCCAAATGGAATGACCTTACCATTGGGGGAAAGTGGCGTTAAAGTGTCCAGTTCTGTCCTCCTGGTGAAGGGGATCATTACAGTTTTTCTGGGGTTGACAGACATTTGCTCCTTCGGGCACCAAATGTAAATAACTTTCATTACACGCTACCCTTCCTGACATGGACCTTGCCAGGATGACAAGGTCATCTGCATAAACTTGCAGACCTACTTTTCTTCTGTCGAGGGCATCAAGCAGACTATCCATCGTGAGCGACCACAGAAGGGGATATAGTACCCCACTTTGAGGGCAGCCTCTGGTGGCCTCGCCTTGACAAGTCGTAGTTGCATTTCTGTGTACCAGCTTGGCATGGATCTAGCCAGTTATGGTCGACTCTATACCTTTCCTAACCAGAAAATATCCTAGGTCGTCCATTGTCAAATGCTCCTTCAATGTCGAGAAATACAGCAATCACAATCTTCTTGTTATTCAGGGGAAATGTATATAATGTCAGCCTCTCAATTTGTCTTTTCAACAGGAAGGATGTAAGGCTGATTGGTCGTACCAATTTAGGGTATATACCATCCTTGCTGCCAACCAACTGGGTGGTATATAATTCCGCGTCAGACTAGCTCTATACAATTTTATGAAATTTGTTAAAATTATTTCCAGTCGATTTGGAAGAAGAGCTGGAAATATCCCATCCTCTTCAGGAGATTTGAAAAGCTGAAACAACTTGATAGCCCATTCAACTGCCGGTGCTGTGATTGATAACCTCCTTGATAACGTCCCTATCATTCTTTTTTGGGCGTTTATCACCCTCAAAGATGAGAGGTCTGTTGTTATCAAGAGGATAAGTGGTTTTCTATCAAAAGCTCTAGAGGTTATGAATATTCCTTCGGGTCGTTTAAGCGACCCAATTTCAGCAGTCGGCTCTCTAGAGAGAATCTTGTGAATTCGTATACTGCAAGATAAATCAGCGATACTCTCACTTCTAGAAATAACAACTACAAAATATTCATTCAATAGGTTACTTATTAGGAAGTAGCCCTTTTTTGCATGTAATCTCGAAGGCGCACGGTGTGTTCCTTCAAGTAATTGTGGCTTTATGAAAATTAAATTTTCCTGAGATGTGTCCTTTTCAAGTAGTCTTCGAAGTTATTAAGGAGCTACTATTACTATTTCAATAATAAAAGAAAATTTCAAAGTTTTGAATTAGCGTTAACTACATTGAGAATGATAATTTCAGAAAACTCAATGAAATATCTAGTCTCAATTTTGTTGATACCTCCAATACGAGGCTAAGAGGTTTAAAACGTTAGAAAAAATGTATCTGCAATAGAGAAAATTGCGCCTGAATGAAAGCAAAAGCCAAAAACATAGAGAGAGAGAGAGAGAGAGAGACAAAAACATAGAGAGAGACAAAAACATAGAGAGACAAAAGCATAGAGAGAGAGAGAGAAGTTCGATTTAGAAAGCTAAGTAAGTTGATGTAGATGACTTTCAGTCGACACCTCCCATATTTTTTTCACATATACATTTCAAGGTTTCAACATTGAATTGGCATGCCAAAATTTATCGCGAACTTTTTTTTCAGTTGCTCCAAGAACATTGGTCACCAGATATGTCAGATGAGGTGAACTGAACCCTATTTTTATCACACGCAAATCGGCTTGTTAACTATTGATTCAAGGTTAAGTAGTGGATTTGAAGTGTTCAAATCAATTGAGTTATAATTAAAAAATTAAGTGTCTGGTTCATGGAATAATAATCAAGTCAAAAACGTTGCCTACATTACGTCAGATGGTTACCGTGATGATAACGCATCATCACTTTGGGATAGTGAATGTTCACAATGTATCGATTGGACAATGCTAGGTATCGCTCGTCGAAAGATAAGACTTTGTTAATCCTTACATCGCACAATCTCGGCTGTTTGAGAGTGGGCATTTATGGGGCGTTTTTGGTTAAAGTGAATATTCATTTTACCTATTTGCCCTATTTTTCAACCTTTATAAGGATGAAAAGTTGTGTCAATTTTGAAGAAACTCGAGGATTGCAGAAAACGCAACAAAAAGTCCTTCGGTATTCTACTTCATGAGTAGAATACCGTTTCGCCATGAATACTTATATTGCCAATTGCTAAGTCTTTCAATCTGAAAGAATTTAAATGATTATAGTGAGCCGAAAGTGAACTCAAAAACAGATACTGTGGAAGACACAGAACTTGAATACTACCTCGGCCCTAACACATAGATGGCCCTAGTCCTAATGCATTCACCACTTTTTCACTTAGTGCTGTTGAAATTTCATGATATTCTAATCATAAGTTTATGAGTAATTGTGCTAATAGTGGTAATAGTTTTGTTATTTTCAGATCAGTGGATCAAAAACAATTTCGTGTTTTAATTTTACAATGCTTCTTGATGGGAAGAAAACCGTTCAAGTGAAGCAATGGCTTGAAATGTATTATAAGGACTTCGCTTTATCAGAAACAACAATTAAATGTTGGTTTGCTGACTTAAAACGTGATCATAGAGACACCGATGATACAGAACCCAGTGGACGTCTAAATGGGGCAGTAACACCAGAAAACACAACAAAATTTCACAAAATCTCAACAATCTCTCACTGGTAAGACATTTTGTTCGATAAAGGCAAGAGGTAAATCGTTCTACAAAGTGGTATCAAAATGTTTGAGCGGTACTGGAATGATTGTGTGGCTCTTCATGGAGGTTACGTTGAACAATAAAGCCAATTTTTAACAAAAAAAAGTGTTTTCTTCCTTAGGCCCGGGATTTTTCAGCCCATTGTTACTAATGCTGTGGTTATTTTAATATGCAATAAATAAGCAAAATGAGATTGATGATTGGTAATCAAATCATTATTGGAGAATTCTCAAATGCATTGTCTCAATCATTGATTGGAAAAAAATGCTTGAGTTGAACTCAAAAACTATTTTTTCATTTTCAGCTAAATATAAATTCTGAATCAATAACATATAGAATCTATCTCCAGTTTTTTTTTAATATTCTAATCTTGAAGAAATCAATGCAATCATCTCACTATTGAAAACATTTTCATTCTAACTTCAATTCTATATATTGAATATGACAATTCAAATTTTGAAATTTCTATGATTATAAAAAGATGACAGAGTTGATTTCTGAACCCAGTTATGTTCCGTTTTGATTAAAATTTGTTGTGGAATATAAGAAAATTGTTTCGATGAAATAGGTTACTGGTTAAATTTACTTTGCCTTGTATAATCCATTTTATTCAATTTTTTTTCGATTTTTGATAACCCTCAACTGTGTGTTTACACAACTCTGTTGTACTTGAAACTAACTAAGATTTTAGAAAAAACCATTCGAATTCTATCACGTTCACGTTCAAAAACCGTTCCCATGTAATTATTTATCATATTTCATAAATTAATGATTACTGAAATATTGTCGGTTGCATTACAAATGAGGATATGTACATGAATTAGCCGATGTAATAGTTAAATGAATAATTTAAAAGTAGTTATAAATTGTCAAAAAAATGAATAGTTGATGTAATAGTTATGTTCTTAGGACACGTATAAATTTGCTGTTATATTGATAATTATACACCATTTTCAGTAAAATGCATTTTTTATATTATAGCATGTTTATACAGATTTCTACACAGGTTTCTACACATTTCTTGAAAATACTCGATTGAAACTGAATATTATTATTCTTCTCGAGTTCCAGCTTTCTTCAATGAGTACAGCCTTTGTCATCATAATTTTTCAATTACAAATTGCAAACATTATATAACGAATGTTACACAATTATTTTAGTTTAGAATTGAATAAAGAACAGTTTTCTTACTGTAATTGTTTCATCGAATGATAAAATAGGTACATAGTACATGTATGGAAAGACACGAATATTCTACTTCAATGCACGGTTGGACATGGGTTTCTCCAACTTCTCAAAAAGACCGATTAGGTTATTTGGTGAGTTATCTTTCAGATCAGAAGGCACGAGTCTCTGACAAATACTCAAAATCTGATTTTATCCACAGTGGGGCAGATACAGGGTAACTGCTCTTTTGCTTCATCATATTCCAAACAGAAGGACACAGCACTGTCTTCCGACTGTCCAAGTCTTTGCATATGATAATTTAGACAGTGACCTGTGAGTAGGCCTTTCAGACAGCTAGGTCATCCTTGCTGTAATCCTACTACTGTTTGGCAACATAATCCAAAATTGGTGGCTTTTTCCAAGAATCTACAACTCTTTCTGCAAACTGGGTATCCAGTCTTTGTTTGGCGAATCCTAATTCGATGCTAATGATGAATTCAGGTTCAATAAAGCCGCTAGCTGTGAGACAATTGGTTCAGCCTTCCTATTGAGAGGTATTTTATTGCAGTTTACCACCAACTTGGACTTTGTTCGGTGAGAGCCAAATGCTTTCAAAGCCGCTTGCAGTCTAATAATCTTTTCATTGATTTATGTGAGAAGTTAGTTTTTCCAGTTCCTCCACTTACAATTCAATGGCATATATTTCCGCTTGAAATACGGTCTCATAGGTTCCTAGACAGGTTAATATCCCTGCCTTGGGCCTGAGATTGTATACATTTCTCTCAAATTCAGATGGTGTTTTTGATAGATATATGTATTTTCTTCCCAATCCATAATTGATAGATGGGGGTATTTAATCAAAGATCATTTCCAAAATCTGTATTTCTATAAAGTAATTATACAATAATACGCAGAGTTGTAGAACTTTTTCAGTGGAATAAAATGCATTTTTTGTAAGGTAATCAAGTAAATTACTTTGGAATTCAGTGAAACTACATATGTTTCCAAATAGCTGAAGTGCTCTATTATAGCACATGATACCATGATAACTTGAGGATCCCTGACCAAGAGCTAGTCGAGAGTAGGGTAATCGCAGTTCATTACAATGCCGAGTGTGATGTTTATGTATCAGGTTATTTTTAATGTAGGTTGATTCATGTTTCTTGATATTCTTTGTTATAATGAAGATATACAGTGAAGGCGATGTTGGGAGTGCCAGTTCAGTAAAGGTATTTCTACAGGATTCTCTGTGACGTAGACCTGCTATACATCTCATTATCCTTTTTTGCACAGTGAATACTTTTGTCATATGGGCGGAATTTCCCCAAAAGGCCAGCCCATAAGACATTGCAGACTGTATAAGTCCAAAAGTAAAGTAAAAGTCCTAAGTGTTTAATATGACTGACCTGCTGTATAGATTTATGATCGATTCTTATGAGTGGACTGTAATTATATGATTTTTTTTCTCGGAAGAGCATGAAGACAGGGCTTTGATGTTTTTTCATGTAAACATTGAAACCCACACTTTAAATAAGTAGGCTTTGGACGACGCAGCGATAATACAGAAAGAAGTTGTACAGTAGTAGCTATCAAATGTTGAGAAAGCTCTTCACAACAGTAATTGGAAAAATCTGTTCCTGTTCAAAATGTGTTTTTTCGTTAACCAGCTGTCGCATCCCTACTAATGACAACCCTCAGAAATCTAAACCTGTGCGAGCTGAGCATTGAAATGCACAGTTTCTCTAAAACTGATGAAAATTTATGCTATATTCACTACTAATAAAGAAAACTTCAATAATAATAATGATAAAGAACATACAATAAAATATAGTTCTTCAGAGAAGGTGTTCGAAATATCTATCAGCTTCTTCTAAACACAGGTGACACCTTTCCGAAGGTTTTTTTTTTTGAAATAATTAGTACAAAAGGAGTGAGAGAAGCGAAACTTTGCATCACTGCCGCTTCCAGTTCGTATCAAGGATTGGTCGGCAATTTGAAAATAAGATCTTTCAACCTTTGCAGAGGTAAAAGTCCATAGGCGTTGGGTCAGGTGACCTGGCCAGCCAACGGTTGGGTCCTTGGTTGGCTATCCAATTATTACCAAAATTTGCAGCCATAAAATTCGTGACGATTGCAGTGTTGTGAGGCAGATCCCCATCTTTTTAAAAATATATTTTCCTGAGGTCCATCAATAAGGGATTCAGTATTTTGCCTTGATATTTAGAAATACTTCTTAGATGTTCTAGGATTTTGTTGTGCCCAAGTATAAGAATTGTAGTTGTTGAAAATGACGGCACTGCTCACATAAGCTTCCTTTATCCAAATAAAATTTAACGAAAAATCACGCACTTGGTTACAAAGGAATCACTGACAAAAAACCATGCGGGTTTCAAAATCTCCTGGTCTGAGTTGATGAACTCTTCTGGTCCTGTATGTCTTGGATTTGTGTTTTCTCAATTAGTTCTTGATACACCTGTTGATATTTTCAAAATTCGCGTTGACGTTTTGAGGTTATTTTCAACAGATCCTAAATCCACTATTCATTTCAACTCATCATCCCTACTCGATTCATATAATTTTGGACCTTCTCTTCTCAAATTGATCACCATCAAAATGTCTCTAGAAGTTTATCTTCTCTGGATACCTCTCTTGATAAGAATTGCTTGTTGCTTCTTAAAATTACCTTTCCAAAAATGTAGCAACATCAAGTTGCTACATGTTTTAATTTTAAGCTCTATTGAAATAATGCAGGAATATACAGGGTGTCTCATGAAAAAATAGTTTTCCATCAATAAATATAGATTCGGAAGAATATGTTTCTACACCATTGAATTCTACGTAAAAAGTGCTTTGGGAATATTTTCATAGAAACAATAAATTTTTGACGGGGAAAAGGTTACAGCAACTTCTCGAAAATGCACATTTTCGAAAAATACGCTGTAACTTAGAAACGATGATAGATATCGATATGAGGCTTCTGCCATTAAGTTTGTCATGAAATTTAAGCCACAGACACAGCAATCAGTTTTCATCTTTTCAGTTGGAAAACAGGAGTTTCCCTTTAAAAGTGTACAATTTGACCCACTCTGTAGATTAGAAACGTTTTATTAATTTCAGCCTCCCTAATAAATTTCAAGCATATTATTATTTTGAAAGGAATTGAATGGTATTTCACATTGAAAAACCCCCTGTAATTTCATTGAAATTAATTGAATGTATTATATGGGATTTCTTTCGAGAATTGGTTTTGGCATGTATGCTTCATTGAGAAATAGAAACTAGAATGGCGAATTCATAAACCGAATCGAATTTAACGTGCAATTGATATTTTTCCTAAAGTGGTAAAAGATAGCTATTACTTGGGCGTTTCTTTGCTGGGTGGGTCATTATTAGGATAACGGACAACACCACAATGGCTTAACAACAACTATTAAACCGTGTTATGTAACATACTTATATTACCTTTCTAATATCTAGTATTATTTCTGTCAGCACGATAAAAATAGAAACGAGTTTCATTTTATAACATATCTAATGATCGATTAATTCAGAACATACGTTCAAACATGGTTTTGTATCTGTTTCTTAGTCAATTCATTGAAAAACTTCAAGAAATGGAATCATCAGGAAAGAATAATGTAATGGAAAGTTTGGAATTATTCCATTGAATATATCCGTGTCGAAACCCTTTATAATATGATTACAATGGCACATGTAGCTAATTTTTCGAAAGAAAATTAACTTACTTGATAATTGCATCTTTTGTTATTTTTTTTGACATGGTGCTGTTGCATCTGTGCCTTCTTTGAATATGTCAAAGTATTCAATTGATTTCTTCTCTAACTACCAAAAATCCAACTCAATACTTTTTGTATTTCAATTAGTCTTTATATTGAACCGTAACAGATACTTCACTAGCCCCTTCTATTCGCTTGTTGAATTTTTGGTGTTCTTATCCACCATTTCATTCAGTAAATAGGAAAGGTAATCGCATGTGATCCTTCCTAAAAAGGTCAAGACGGTACTTTTCAGCTTGAACCGTTTGAAACAATATCTTTACCTTCTCAAGAGGTATTGCAAACCTAATTACTCGAATTTCCGTTTCGACACAAAATTGAATTTTTATTAATTTCATTGATGTCCATCTAAGCAATAGAGTGCTTCAAAACATCATCATGCGTAGTGCAGGTGACCTCCCAGACAAGGCTGCTTGAACAGAGTCGCACTAAGGAACGATTGAAATTAATTATTTTCAATAATATCCGCCTGGGTATCGAATTTTTTTTAGTGGAGTGTAGGGAGACAAATTAGCAGTTTCTTCAGCCGTATCAGTACTTGACATTGTGAAAATTTCAAACTCTGAAATACCGTATATCTGATCACTTCGATACAAACAATGAATAATTCCGCCAGCTGATTGCAATTTATTTTGATTATTCAGCGTGAGGAGGCTTGTTTATTTTACTCGGCAGATGAAAATGTGCGCGATGATCATGCTTTGATCACAGATCTATCTTTGTTTGGGTAAGTTTGTTTGTTGGATGGATATAGTTTAGAACTGATTCATAGGTGTTTCTACAGAAACTTATTGGTGACAAAGGATGACTATCCTAATGACATCTACACAGAGTATAATATTCGTGATACTAGATAATTTTTTTTCTTAATGCAGTTTTTTTGTAATATAAATACGAATAACAATTTTGTACTTTTGAATATACAAGGCATGAACAAAAAAATGTATAATCAAACCTTATCATCTTAGACTAAAATTAATTATTTCACTACCTGATGGAATTGAATTCGAACGCAATTTGAATGAATTTGAAGAAAATACAGTAGGAAATCAAGAGTTGTCCTTATTACGCACGCACGATGAAAAGCAAGACTCCCGTTAATCCTTAGTTCGCACAAGGTTCGACTTTTGAGGGTTGATGTAGAAAGCCTACATTAAGTTAACGGAAAAACAAGTTTCAACAGATTTTTTTAAACAGATATAGTGAAAATAATATTTTTTATTTTCAGATATATCTTCAGTATCAGATCTTATTGTCGGTGTGAATCTTGGACCCTTATATCAGATAAAAAAATATTCATATTTAGGATCACATAGGTCTTTGTATTCTATGATTTTAATAATGTTAAGTTTGAGGTTAATGTTGAAGCTTTTTATTACTTATACACAAACGGGAAATCTGCTTCGGAAGGTAGGTCCTGAATGATTTACCGGTTTTTGGTAGCATTTGCTGTTTCATATGCAGAGGAACCGAAAAAAATCTGCAGACTTGTCAAGTTTATCTGTAATAAGCACTGAACGCAAAAATAGTTTGAGAATAGAATAGAAAAATGCATTGTTTTAATTGGTAAAATATTCAGCATGTTAATAAGCAGTTCAGTCCCTTATCGTCTGATTAAATAATCCTAGTCAGAGTCGTAGTTTCTAGTCCACAATTTATTTACGAAAACAATTTATGTCACATAATTTTTGACAGCAAGCTGCACTGATGATTTTAATGAATCGAAATGAAAGAGAAAAAAAAATTATTCAATTCCCTGAAGAAATATTTCGAATTATAATTGAATTTTCAAATAATTTTTCACTCTGAATGTTCAACACTCACTATATGTTTAATCAATTCGTCTATTAATCATATTCTGCTACACTAATTGACAGAAACAATTCTCACATGACGAGCAAAAAATTGTATTACAAAATATGGTATCAACAAATGAAATGTTTTAGTTATAATGTGTTTGCTAGCACGTCAATCATCCTTCTGAAATGATTGCTTGCCACAAATCAAATAGATCAGTGGCGTGGGATGATAGAAGGTTCGAGTTCTCAAAATTCTATTTTTTTTTAATTTTATTCAAGTTTCCAAATAATTTAATTTCTATTTGATCATTTATGTGTTAACAAAAAAACTGGTAAAAAAGTTTGGATAGGGATGTAAAGATCACAAATCAAATAGTGACGAGAACAACAATGCAGGTACCTAGAAGCTTACATGTGGATCGTGCCCAAAAGTTTATACCTATAGGCAAAATATCTAGAAATTTAAAAATGAGAATATCAGGCCACAAAAAATTTTTGAACTGAAGAAAATAAATTTAGAATATGCGTTTCACCTTTTACAGAAAAACCATAATGTTGAAGTGTACCAAGATACATCACGTACAGTATATAAAGAACAGAACTAGAAGTTGATCAGACTCCCGTATCGAACTTATTTTCATCAAATTCTAAGAATTACTTAAAAATTATTTAGTGTTTTTCCTGAAATTTTTCTGCTCAGGTAACTGGGATTGATATTGTATTCTGACTTCTTGAAATCTATTTTATTTAAGAAAAATCAACGATAATAATAAAAATAACAATAGAAATTAATGGGTGCTCCGGGCGACTTCATTGATTCCAGTAGCGCATTTGATTTTTCAGCTGCATGAAAACCCGGAAAAACCTGCCAATGTCCTGTGTCTCATAAATTATAATCTAACTATTTACTAGGAATTGACCATCATCAACTAAACAATTATTACAATTACTGTTACATAGAATACATCGTGGAATAGTTTAAAGTACAACTGAAGAAGCTACTGTGCAGGTAGTAGAAACCTGTTTTGAATAAAGTTCTCAGCATGAAAATTGTTTGATTATTATCATGCAGTGCAGTACAGTAAATCACCTCAATTTCAAATGGTTCTAAAATGTTCTAGATTACTTCAACCATTTCGAAAATGTTCTGTGAATTTCTAATATTCTATTTATTGAAATGAATGGTTCGAAAGTGAATGCAATGGTTCTAGAATAGTCTCGAGCATTCTAGAACTATTGCAAACTCCTAAAAAAAATCAATCAATGAAAAACAATAAAAGTTGTATCAAAAAATATAGCAGAGGCTCATTTTTGAATCCAAATAAGGGTACAAGTGGTTGTTTGCAGTAAGTTGGTTCCAAAAGCTTTTCTCTAGCATCACAAAAGTTACAATAACATAAACCGCTCATGGGACCACCTTTCATCAAATTTACCTAACCCACTGTGCCTTTTTTTCAGCCGCACCCCCGTATATATGTCGGAATAGTCGTCTTCGGGTCATCAACCGAAGGCGATTGTAGATACTAACAATCGAAACGCCGTGAACTAACGTGACTTGGAATCTCTTAACGTATTTATTCATATTTATTTGTATTTCTTTATTATTTTTGTTGAATCGTAAAATTAGACATTCCTACAATTTCAGAGTTCAATGTTTGTCATAGAATCAGGTTTCAAGTTTCGAGTCATTGCAGTAATTCAGAATATTTGCTGTGAATTGCCGATTTAGCAATTGTCAGTGGAATTATTCATGACGAAGGAATACTTTTTCTGATAAATTGAAATATCGTTTTCCAATTAGGGCTGCTATCAGTATTTGTTGAAGTTATTTCAGTCCCCAGTTGGAATACTTCTTTCCAACGATAGCTGTCGGTGCACAATTGTTTCTAATAATGTGAATAATTCCCTTTTATACTTTTACATTTACTTTTAGCACTTTTATCCCTTGTTTTTATTCGTCACTGTATTGCACTTAGTTTTATAGATTTTTTAATAAACAAATTGAAATTACCTTCACCTCTTTTATTTCCCATTCCAAGGCGAAGTTATAACACGACACAAAACATAAGTTTTCCTCTCACTGCCTAACTGAATAGTATGATTTTAGATTTTTGAATTCAGTCTTCGATAGGTGTTTTCATCGAAAATAACCTAGCCCCTAGCTACTACCCACATAAATACGTTACTTAACCACTACAACTGGATCCCTGGGACCCGTTACAAAAATAAGCAGGAAAAGTGACCTATTCTACAAAAATTTATGTAAAAATAGAAACAAATATTCTATGATATAATGCTAACCCATATCAAGTATAAAAAAAATTCACAAACAATCTGGACAAATTGTTTTTGCACATTGCAAACATATATGTTTTTTGCATATGTCACAACTATGGTTGATTTTACGGTCGTTCTTCGATGGACATACAGAACATATATTTTTTGACCTGAAAACTTCAGCAGGTAGCTCAACAGTGACCTGACTTAAATAGCCCTAATTGTCCTTTCTAGCGTTTTTACGATTTTTGAATTTATCGTAATTATTTTGTACACTTGCGATCCGATTGTTGGTATGAAGTACAACTGTATCTAACATGTCGCTGAAAATATTATGCTTCATGCATCTGAGACTGAAGATGGAGGTTTTTTCTTGTCTGGTTCTTTGAGGCCGAGTAAAACAACATTAATATTTTTGGTAGGAGTATTACCTCTCGTTAGGGGAATCTTCGACCATTTAGTGCGGTCCTTGACATAAAAGGCTTGATGATCATGTTTTAGTGGTTCCGTATCATCAAATTGCCACCTAATTTCACTGTCTGTATCATGATCGCTCATTTCCTTAAAATCCATTTCTTCAACATCACTTGCATTTCCACAATCAAGTATCTCTTCAATAGCACGCAACCGATCTCCTTCAAAATTTGAATCATCATCTTTGTCGTCAATATCGTTCCAAAATTCATCATTACCACTATTTTCATCAACTCTTCATCCGATAACGCTCTATTAGCTATCGTAACTAAGAGCAGTTAGTCTCTGTTAGTTGAAAACGATAATAACAAATTAAAATCTTCACCTTTTATGAAATCACACAGAAACTATAACGTTAAAAGTACCCACGGGTACCGTGAACCCAAAATCAGTTCAAATTCGTTAAAATGGAATCAAAAATTACGCACTCGTCGGCCGTTCGATTGCAACTATTTTGAGGAATACTCAAAAGTAGAGACGCGAGCGATTACTGTATAGTACTTTTCGATAAGAATTAACTGTGAATTACTAGCCCGTAAATGCTACCCGAGGGTAGTGGTTACGGGCTAGTGAGAGGATAGGTTAGGTTAGAGCGGTTACGGTTTCAGAGAGCATGATAATATCCTATATATTGTAATTCATCAGTTAGGTCTCAGACCGATCATCAGCTCTAGAGATTCAGCCACACAGAAATTGTCCAGATTCTTACTACCAATAATCAAACCACTGCAGGGTAAAACATCATCTTTTGTGAAAAATTCAAGGCACTTCGTTGAACTACTAGGGGAAATCGAAGTCAGAGATCAACTAATCAGTTTCGACGTGGAAAGCCACTACACCAACGTTCATGTCGAAGAAGCACATCAAATCATATAGAAGAAGCTATCCGAAGATGAAAACCTGAAAGATAGAACAAATTTACCGATACAAGTAATCATGAAATTACTAGGATGCTGTGTACGAAACTGCTACTTTCAACTGAAGGACGAATTCTTTACGCAAGATGAGGGACTGCCAATGGGATCGCCACTTTCACC
>WOGN01000461.1:0-24719 GCA_015342105.1 Leptinotarsa texana
GAAAATAACAATTCTATTAAACAAAAAACTAAATTTACTAAAAATTAACATACAAACTATAACCAAACAAATGAAATTAAAATATTAATGAAAGCTGGGTTTCGAATCATTTTATATCAGATTAGACAATGGAAGTCCGAACTGATGAAATACATCTTGTAACAGTTATGTGTGAAACTCTTGAGTATGTGCTGCTTATTATAGAAATTCATTACATATATTGCAGACTATCTGATGAACGTCGAAAAACAGTTATGGTGAAGAATTCTTGAGTAATATTTACTGGAAATAAAACATCTTTTCATTCGCATTTCTTACCAAGAAGTAGGTACTCGGGCGGAATCATCATCGAGTTAACCTTTTCTGCTCACAATTTGGTCCCATCTCAAAATGTGTGCTCCAAAACTAAATACTGTCTCCTGTTTGTTCAATCTTTTGTAGAGTACTTGTTTCGGATCGAGACATATATATTTTGAAATATATCTTGATACCTGTATTCATTGATTCATAATCTATTAAAATTTGAGTGTCATGTGACCTAATTGTGTTTTTGTTAGTATGTAAACAGGAGTTTCATTGGACTTTTCAAAAGAAAATTATGACAAGGGAGTAGTTACTGGGGAGAATATTTCTATTTTTCATTTACAGCTGAAGATTGAAAACAGTTTTTGCGCATTCATGAAAACTGCATAAAAATGGAAAAAAGTTGCCGTGGCATGCCACTGAATGAAAACCTAGAAATGCATTGTATTTCCATTAGTTTTTCACTTTAATTATATTAGACATCAAAATCAATATATGAATTCTCCCCCATTCTTTTTGGTACCAGACCAGAGAAAGAGCTAAAGCATGGCAAAGCATAACTGTGAGTCTCATCATCAACCAAGCTTTACTTTGATTCTTGATTTTTTCAGGGGAAATCCAGATAAATCTGATATATTTGGCAATACCGCTTTACATTTGGCCGCAGCCCAAGGACATAAACACATCGTAACCTTTCTGGTCAACTTTGGAGCTAATATATACGCAACAGACGTCGATGATAGAACACCTCAAGAACTAGCTGGAATCAACAACAGAGATGACATACTGAGATATATAGACGGAGTTCATGCAAAACTAGAAGCCACTGATAAGAAAAAAGCCAAAGCTCTACAAGATAAAGCAAAAAAAGATGCGAAAAAGAAAATGGAGGTATGTGGTTCAAGTACCTACCTAAGCCAATGCTTATATTTACGTAGTCGACGTCAAAGATTGGCTTTACAACCGACCGCTTCGGGGAACCTCGTTTATCTTCGATATCCGAGGATTGAGTTCTCTGTCGATCCCATAGATGGCGTTGCTCTTATTCACTCGGGTTTTTTTCTTTGAAGACAGTTGGGCCAGAAATGCTGTTGTGATTCAGCCTAGCACCACTGACGGTTAAAACAGCGCCGTCTGGTGTTGAATCATAAATGTAATGTGTTTAGGCTCTGGTCTCCAACAAATAAAATTGTCAATCGCCTATGATGTTTGATGAGTAAAACGCTATATTTTTTCACGATGATGATGTCATTGGGCTTAATCATATATGTAGAAATTTCATTATTCCAAATTAGAAAAAAACATTTTAAAAAACATTTATTGGAAATTTACATTTGAGAACTTAGTGTCTCGATATGACCACATGTCATTTATGTGTTTAATTAAACAGTGGATTTTTCCATTGAGATTCATTTAGGTACTGGTGGATTGTTATATTGCAACAATTATCAAGAATGATTTGTTATAATGATAAGTTTCTCATGTATTATAGACGCAGACAGTCTGACAATCCTGATAGATATTTAGGTATTAGTGTAGTTCCGGATATACACAAGCCAGTAGCAAATAATGTATTTTGCACAAATTACGAAATTTTGATATTTATTTGAGTCTTGATGAATGTGGATCAATCAACGTATCGTTGTAACCGAAGTGGTTTTTCAATTGAATAAAATAACAAATCACCACCTGCATCAACTAGTCTTAAACAGTGACCAGTGTATTGTTATTGATTAGGTAAACCCAAATACTAAGCAATTTGCTTCGAAAATGTTCTTATAAATTGTATTTGTATTTGTAACTGACATTACTGCAATTTCGACTTACAAGAATATTTTCAAACTAATACAATAATAATTAACAATGTTATCACTTATATGTCTATACACCACTCTAGGTAATAACAGACGGCACATAATGACTGTAATTCCTGAATTTTATTTACCTGTGACAATGTAGGTATGCTAATCTGAAAATTGGCGAATAGAACTTGGTCATTTACTAGGTTACATTAACTATTGGGTGAACATAAAGGTTCAAAACATATTTCATCAAAGTATAAGATTCTTATAGGATCAAGGTGCTGGTTTTCTTTTATTATCAAGAGTTGGACTTTTCATGTAATTCATCTGCTAATTAGGTAGTTCTAAATGCATTAAGATTTCAACAGTTACGTTTTGTAAACAGCCAAGGAAATACGTTCTTATCATTTTCTAGCAAGTCTATAGAAAGGTATGTACAGATCTATTCAGAAATCATCATCATATTTGTTCACGGAAGAATGTCCCTAATTAAATTATTATATAAGAGATGTATAATATTTGTCTTAATTGATGTATCAATAACTGAAAGGTTTCCCTTAACAACTAGTGATTCAGAAAATTTAACCTTTCAACTGTAAAAACTGCCCATTTCTAGTATTTTAAAGTTATCTGAACTATATAGACATTATCAATTTTGATTATTACACGTTTGAATATTTCCAAAATCAACAATTTGAATGAAAAAGTATTATTTTGATCTTATCAACATCTAATCAACAAATTAGCTCATTATAGTTTGAATAAAAATCATTTCATTGGTTGGGGCTTCCATTGTCTAAGATAATTTTATTATGATCCGAAAAAACAAATTAAACTAGAATGAATATCTAAAATATCGATTATATTAAGCAATAAAAAGTGAAATGAAAATACAATAAATAGAATAAAATAATCAAAATACAAAATGAAAATGGTTACGGAGTGAAAAAAATAAAAAAGAATAAATAATTGGCATAAAAAGTGTGAAAAAATTCAAACCAAGTGTTTTTTCACGACGTTTCGATTGTTTGTATCCACAATCGTCTTCGGTGATGACTGAATCATATTAGACAATGGAACTCCAAAATAATGAAATTCCCCATGAAAATATTGTCAATCACTTTCAAAAAAACGTAAAAATCATTTGTCCTAACAAAGCACCTCCTGACACATGAAGTCTGTGATGAGCTGGTCAATATTTGATGAGAATCCGTCCTAAGCAAATCTAACGACTCTTTGTTGTGTCCCGAATATGACAAAGCAAATTCAATTTTTCTCAGAGCACCAGAGAATTTAATTAATATCCCGTAGTTTCCTGATTTTGCGAAACCATTTTTCCTCAATTTGTTATAACAAATCTCATTCATACATATTTTTTAAGAAATTCAAAGAAGGAATCATGAAAAGAGAACAGAAGATCGAAAAACTGGAAAGAAGAAAAAGCAAAGATTACAGACCGTCTATGATATCAACTTTAAAATCCAGAATAACTGGTGGTTCTACATCTAATTTGGCACAAGAAACTCAGGATGAAAGGAGAAAGACTTTTAGTGCTATCATTAACGGAGGTTCATTAACTGGAAAAGGGAATTTAAGTACCGTTGAAAGAAAAATTCGTGCCAATAAGAACCGGCTTGGCCAAGATGACGATGAGTTCAAAGTAAGTTACTAAAATTTGAAAATTGATCAGTGTTTATTCACTGAAAATTCGAAATTAGGACAAACATATTTCAACACAAGGAAAATAAAATTGGTGTGCATTTCATTATTGACTTAATTTAAAATTACAAATACAGAAAATGATTATTCAAAAAATGTATTCCTTAATAAATAAAGGCCAATTACTTGATTGGCGAGTGTAAACGGATTTTCACCGGATACGTTCATTCCTTTGTCTTTATACGAGAGATAAAAAATTGCTACTGGCAATAAAGAGAAAAGCTAATATTTTATCAACTGCAAATATTAAATAAAACCAGTTTCAGTTAAAAATAATATGTTATATGTTGTTATTTTTCATTTATGGCAAGTTTATTGATATTTCATTTCCAATTAATACCTAATTACTTTTCTATCAAAATGTTTCATTCTTATTAGTCAGTGGGTTATGGTTGAAGACAGGCAGTAAACAAATCTAAAGAAATAAACTTTAAATGTTCAAGCCAGTCTCGGATGTACCTTCACAGTAGGTTGAATGGACTGACGCCTATCAAAAAACAACTACTCCCCTGGTTAATACCACGAACGGCGTTGGATTATATCCGACAGGCGTCAGTGCAGGAATCTTCACAGAAAAATTCCTGCCGATGCAATTGACAATACAACGGAAAGATTCGAGCTTCATTTTTGCAAGTGTGCGCATTGAAGGTCGACTCTTTCAGTTGTATTGCCAATTGCATATGCAGGAAATTTTCTGTAAAGATTCCTGCACTGACGCTTGTTGGATATAATACAGTACCGTTCGTGGTAGTAGCCAGGGGAGTAGTTGTTTTCTGATAGGCGGCAGTCCATTGAAACTACTGTGTAGGTATATCCGAGACTGGCTTAAACATTTAAAGAACATTTCTATTGAAGATTTTAATATGACTGTTGATAATTATAGAATTGCTAAAGCGACGAAAACTGTCAGTTTGAATAGCATACTTCATTTAGTATAGCTGAAACTTCATAAACGTATTATTCTCAACCAGTCAGACGATTGTCTCATTGAAAATCTCTTCAAACTTATGGATTTGGTGCCTGTAACATACAGACACAACTTATCGTTGTGAACGTACTACTCTCAAAGGACAGGAGAATAAATAGATTGCCCTTCTAACTCAAATTGACAATATTGAAGAAATATTATTTCGATTAAAATGTCGTTTACAGTTATAGTAAATCAAAATCCAAGAGTTCAATAAACAGAGACAAAATGTTCTAAATTCAAAAAATATGAAAAATCAATATACACAGTCATACCAATTTCTGACAGTACCAAAAAATATGACCTCAGCATAAGTTTTTGTATATACGGAAGTTTTTCCATTAAAAATGATAAACATTACGTCAAAATAATGCACACTTAAGCATTTTCTTTCATTTTTAATATTCAAACCGCGGTATTACTATGTTTGCCTCCATTCGTGAATATATCGCGCACCCCCCGTATACAACATTATGTCGAAAACGGTCGGTAGTATGAGAGAAGAAACCAGTCGCTAAAAGACGGTGCTGAAAGTCTCAAGGCAAGCACAGTTAGGACAAATGGACAACATTCAAATTCATGTCAACGAAAATACAGTCCACTTACTCAACATAAGTGTATTGGAAATAAATTGAAAGTAAAGTAAAATTAGTGAAATTAAACCATGACGAGGGCTACATTTATGAAGTTCTAAATATAATTTGAGGTTAATATGACAATAATGACTTCACCCAATTAATTTATCACAACGCATGCCACGTTCAAGATAATTAATAGAAGAATTTGTGTACAAAACTGAAAGTGATGTTGATAAGAAAAGGTTTGAAATCTTTAAGAATACTTATAAACATTGAGATGAACTGGATGATCATCTTGATGTTTGTTTGAAAAAAAAATCACGGGAGTAGATGTCCCAAGCTTACCCCCGTCAAAAAAAAATCAACAAATTGAATGGATAGTAGTAGTTCATTGCTCACATGAAGTTACTAATAGATTTACTCATAAGATTGTAGTTAGGCGTAGATAGGCGTGCATGTGTTAGGTATCACACGTTAAAAGGTAAGACCTCGTTAGTCCTTAGCTCGCACAAGTTTCGACTTCTGAGGGTTGTCGATCGTAGGTGAGAAAGTTGGTTAATGGAAAAACAGAACAGACACATTATTAGTGCATATTTACTCGATTACTAAATTACAATTGCAATTCTGAAAATAAGGATACCTACTGGAGAACGGGTCTCGAATGTAGAATTGAAGATGAATGAGAAATCGAATGTGCATTGGAAGACGATGAAGATTAAAAACATTTTTGAATGTTTAGTAATATCGTTGAAAATAATAAAGTTTAGAAATATAATAAAAATATTCCCACGAAAAGTTGTTTCGCTACCAAAATTTGTCGTAGAGAAAAATAATCGAATGGCTGAAAATGATACGCTCATGAAGTTTATTCAATATCAAAGCAATTGGGCTCGAGAACTATTTTGTTGTTAATAGAGTAGTATAAACGAAGTCAATTCAAATGACATTAAAACTGAATAGTTATCGAACGTCGGTAGTTTCATTGCATGGCACGGGTGGCGTGCCCAATCATTATTTTTATGAGGGAAGTTTTATACGATATTCACTAGTAAATTTACCGGACCCGGTACATTAGTATTTTATTTACCTGTTCAGATTGACTTCGTATAGACTATACTAATTTACGCCAAGTACATCCAAGTGATCGCTTATTTCTTCAACCTGAACTGTAACAATTGTCTCGACGCATCAAGATGATCATCAGGATTGATCTGATTTTTTTTCAGGTGAGTGAAATAGAGGATGGAAGAGTAACAGTAAATTCACTGAAGGGAATTCGAAAAAACTCAGAGGTTTTATTAGGAGGCACGCTAGAAGGCTCGAGCTTTAAAGAAAGAGGTCGGTTAGATGGTATATTTAATGAAGCGGAGCACATTAACAATTATCAGCCTCCGAGTGGTAGATTGATGAGATCTAAATCCCAACCAGACTTTCTTCAAGAAATGAGAAACAATTCCGATAACTTGTTACACCAAGAACCACCTAGCATATTCATTCGACCGGAAATGGGAAGCATAGTGATTAGGTAAAGTATATTCTTCAGTCTCAACCTGTATGATAGATATTGCCATTGTCAAAGCTATTTTTCGGATTAGTTAGCCCTGGTCTGCAAGATTTTATGCATATGTCGTCTACAACTGCGGTAGGCATTATCGAAAGCGTGGCTTCATATATAAAGTTGTTTTTTAAATGTGTTCAGTTAAGCAGGTGGCAAGATCTAACCCACGTTAACTCCTTTTTCATAAATAGATTCTGGCTTGCTTCACTAAATTGTACTGCCACGCCCACCAATGGCATAAAACCGGAGACCCAAACATTGAATGATGTAGTTTGGACAATAGGGACAATTGTCTTTGATAATGCCTATCGAAGTCATGGACGAAACGTCGGACATAAAACCTATATAAACCACGGCCAAAAAACCCGGAAAAAAGTTTTGAAACAGTTATCTCCGACCATGAGAGTGTACTGATGCATTTCTTTTATATCCGTCATCTTTTCAACAGTATCTGTCTTGCTTAAATGTACTTATGTGTCGTGCACTAGTGAGGAGTACCTACCACTCCAAAACCAGTTTATGGGATGATTTCGGTCCTGTTGATGGATAAACGAGAAACATCTCCAAAAATGTCTCTTCTATAAGGAAACTTGCACGAATGTCTGTTGGATGAATTACAGGGTCCGTCGTAGTATTAGCCAGGAAACTAATTATTTCCCGACTGATATTTGCTGAATCCTTTTTATATGAACATTGGGAGTTATTCATTGATTACTGAATTGACTTTTTGTCAACTCATAGATGGTGTTTTCGTAGTAGAAAGCTCCACCCAGTTCCTTTTAAAGAATAACTCATTACATTATTATCCCAGTTCAGGAAGTAGCAGAAAAACGGCAAATTATGATTGACATTTCAAAAGATAGATGTTCAGTGTTAAGGCACATTAACAAGATAATCCAGTATCATAAGTTGAAAATGATCTGGAACTACAAGTATAAATAACGATTCAATACAGTGCTTTAGATATTTCGAAAGAACTACGTCACAGTATCAAGTATTCTTCATTTTTATAAAATACTGAAATATACAAAACCGTAATTGTTAAATTAAGTGAAGTATTTAGTACTAAGTACTACTTTTTGAAATACTAGAGTAACAAGTACTTACAAAGTACTCCGATTGGGTATATTAAAAAATAATAATAAACGTCTTTATTGTTCACAACTAATAAACAGAATTATAATCGAAGAAAAGGTAGAAATTCATAATAAGTTGAAAACAAAATGATAAGTTCCATTTTTATAACAATGAAAATTTTATCTAACCCATCAATGTAGAACAATGAAATTGTCTAGTTAACCTATCGGCTATGCTAGAAGGACACTCTGCTTCCACCTAAGTTCCTAAAAACATTTGTCTCAATACTTTTTACTCGAAGATAAGCGTTGAGCCTAGAGACTAAAAGTAAAGTCCCACCAGTTTTTGTTGAGGAGAATGATGGAGTATCAGTAATGAATCTAAAAAAACTATTATTCTCTTTATAGATATCAAATTGTGAACCTGACAAATTCTTATAATTGCTATCTCTGTATGTCAGATCCAGGCCCATGAAAAATAATATAATGCCCCTCTTTAAGTTCAAAATTGCTGATGAACCTTTTATATACACTGGTACAGTGGGTTTCTTATTGCTGTACCCTTCTACTGTCGGTGGAAACAGTTGTTTGAACTGGAAGCAATTTTGTTCTATGCAGACTTGTATTAGCTGCAAGTTTTTTTCTTTAATTCCTTCATCACTTGAATGCTAAGAAATTTCCTCATATTATTTTTGAAATAGGAATATTTGAAAGTAACAAGGATGCATGAGATGACGCTGAAATCTCACCGTTTCATAACATTACATCTTTAATTTTCATTAATAATTCAACCACACACAATTGATTGTAACGTCTCATTTTTGATACCGCAAAATTAGAAACCTGCAGACTCCTAACCAAAGTGGTTTGATCACGTTTTGACACCTACTGTATTTTTAGTATCTATTATAGCTATGTGACTTGTCTAATATTACAACCTTATTGCCTTTATATACTTTCTATATCAGTTTGAGAATGATAAATATTTTCAGAAAAAGCATAACAAACAACTCATTTGGAAGATTTCATAGAAATGAAGAAAGTTCTGTTGGTTCAGGAGAAAGTTATGGTCCAAGACAAATGACAGATGATGAACTGTCAGGTAAAGACTTTTACTTTCTCTTTTCTGGTCACTCAGTCAATACCTACTTATATTTACTTTGCAGATTCAGAATCGAGCGAAGATGAGAGCCCTCATGGACCCTTAGAAAGATTTTTAACAGCATTCGACCTTCGAGACTATTTACATAAATTTATTGAACAAGACATTGATTTGAATACGCTCCTACTCTTGAATGAAAATGACTTGAATGCATTGAATTTACCAATTGGACCTCACAGAAGACTTGTGATTGCCATTAATGACAGAAGAGCTGCCCTTGAAAATCCTGGAGAAGTCAAGGATAGCATGTTATAATTTGCTCAATGTCAAAACCACAATGAGTCGTTGTATTCAATACTGCATTAGTCAAATTTACTCAACATATCAGTCGGAAACTATATATATATATATATAATATATATTTTTGAAAAACAAAAATCAATTCATGTTTCAGTATAGATATATTTATAAATTAAATTATTTTTCAAAAATAATGCTTTTTATTTTAAAACATGTTCAAATACAGAAAATCACTTACTTGATTTATTGAAGAAAAAAAGAAGAAATGAAATGAGTTTTGTTTAAGAACCAAAAATTTTGATTTCAAAGATTAAAAAAGGGTAAGGTTTTGGATTTCTACTTGTCCATCTTTATATAAAAAGTGTGGGAAACTTTAAAAGGGGGGAAGAAAGCAACGAATTGCAACATAAACTCTTTACAAAGGTATGTAGATCATGCATACAAGTTACTTTAAGACAAACTGGAAGAAAAAGCTCTCTAGAAACAACACTTTCTCCTAATCAGTTTGTACTCCAAAAACTCGTTCCTTATATTCTGAAGCCATTTTCAAGAAAATATGACTGCACTGAGGTCTCAATCTGTTTACTCTTTAAGTAGTGACACGCTTGAGGGGATTTGTGACTTGACGCTGGGATCTCAATCTACCTACTTCCCAGGTCTCATCACTGGTCTCCGCAAAGTTCTCAATCTGCCTACTCCCATGCAAAAGATTGTGGGTCAACAGGTTCTGGTCTGGTATTTATGTCCTTGGACGAGCAGAGGAGCGGAATGGTAGTGAGAGCGAAGGTGGAGTTGGTAGTGGAAACAGCAGAATGGAAAGGTGCAATGTTATGAAATTTACAGGGTGACAGTAATGTTCTCCATGAATTAGGTAATATTTGTGAATCATATTGTTAGTTGACAAAGTTGGGACGTTTTCCAATTTCAGTAGCTTCGCGAGTTATCCTGATTTAGAGAGTTTTTTCGATGGCAATGATTTTGGTGTTTTCGAAGCCTATTGTATGGCAAGTTTCATGATGATGTTGAATCTGATTTACAGAGGGCAAGCTCATGTTTATAGGCTGTCGGTATAGCCCATGTATGTTGTGCCTACTCCCCTGGTTAATACCACGAAGGGCGTTGGATTATATCCGACAGGCGTCAGTGCAGGAATCTTCACAGAAAATTTCCTGCATATGCAATTGGCAATACAACTGAAAGATTTGACATTCAATTTTGGAACGGACACACTTGCAGACTGCAAGATAGTGGCCATTATCGACCTAAAATCAATGATATTCCATAATTGAAGAAATGAAATACTCTGAATATCATTGACTTTAGGTCGATGATGGTCACTATCTTGCACTAAACAAATTTCAAAAAAGTTATACTAAACTGGTCATTAGGTATCCGGTTGGTTCGGCCGGCGTGTTGGTCGGTGGTTCAAGCCCCAGACTGAAAGATCGATTTCCACTTGCTATCGTTCAACACTCGGATTGGAAGATAGGAATTTAAAATATAAGAACTCGTTAGTCCTTAGCTCGCACAAGTTTCGATTTCTGAGGGTTGTCGTTCGTAGGGGTGCGACAGCTGGTTAACGGAAAAACACATTTCAAACGTTTTTTCCAAAACCTGTTTACATAGTTGAAATAGAAGCTATTGAAGAGAAGAGTTACCTTCCACGCACTTTGATCCGAAACGTTTATGATGCATTGGTCACGAATCTGAGAAAGATAGAGGAATTTGTAGATGATGGAAGTCCAAAAAATTCACCATGAAACATTGATAACCACTTTCAAACGAACGCAGAAGAGTTTGTTTCTTGTCTCAACATCAGTTTCATAACTATAAAATTCACGTATGAAATTGAAGAACCACCATTTCTGTTATAAAAAATGTGTGTAGAGTTTGATGAGAAAAGGCAAAATTCTAGTGTATGTCTCCAGCTGCCAACATTTTCCTCAGCAAAAGATGACGAGACTATATTTTCATGTTCTCAGACTGGAGGAATGAAATATGTAATATGAAGATAACGTTTATCAAGAAAATAGCTGAAAGTAATGGGTAATCTTCAAATAGAGTGGAAGACAAAGACTCATGATGTGAAGTTCTGTCATGTGAATCAAATTATACCTACAGATTGGTCCATATTTCCGAAAAACTGAATATAAGAGTTGAATACCTCCGTTGAATACCTCCACACGTGTTTCAACAGGAAAAGTAAATATTTTTTTTGTCTTTCAAAACTGGTCGTTTATTTCAACAATTATTGGGCAATCCTAAAGGCAAAAAATTGAAGAAAAAAATTTGTGATGTATAAAATAGCTGTTGTTGTAGGTTGTAGATCTATAATAGCTTTCTACATGAAACATATTTCACTTATTGGGATTCATAGGCCAGAAAAGTCTGGTATCGGTAAACAAGACTCAAAAAAAACCATAACATGTTTTTAGAAGCCTTTGGAAGTACGAATACAGAAATAGGAAAAATTAAGCTACAAAAATTACATTCCAAACAGACAATTCTTTACTCTTTCACTTAATGATTACAGATGGTGGATCCGTAAATATTTGGTATTGGAATAGGTAGTGATTAAAATAATAAGGTAACACCCTAAGTAGTACTAGCACTTAATTTAATGATCCTTGTTATTCGTCTTAAATCTAGACTCTAGATGCATTTCATAACATTGACATACCCCTAAGATTTGAGTTTGGTAATCTTCTTCTAATGCTGACTTATTTGTTAACGAAACACGGGTCATGAGACAGTATTTTTGTTGTGGGATAAGTTGTTTTGGTAGACCTGTTCAATGGGGTGAACAATAATATAAATAATTTTGAAATACTTGAAATATTTAAATCTTGTCAAAACTACAGCTATTTATGCTAAACATGTACATCATACAGGTAATCCATGCAGGAATACCACCCATACAAGTATACCACCCTAAATTAAATAATAGAAAGGCCAATTGTAAAATTAATTCAGGGTGGTATACTTGTATGGGTGATATTCCTGCATGGATTACCTGTGTGATGTACTTGCTTAGCATAAATAGCTGTAGTTTTGTGAAGTTTTTAGTTTCATCTTCCTCTTGAAGATGATCACTTGGTGATCGAAACACGTGTCGAGGTGTAGAAATTACGATTTGGTGTTGAGAAAAAACTCCAGTAATATTTTTGGAGATTATTTTAACTTCATAACTCAATAGATTAAAATTCGTGCACTCTCAATATTTCAGTTCCAGAAAAAACTCGTAAGCGATTTCATACAATAGATATAAAAATTATAGCCGAATTTCCAAAATCGTGCTAGGGCAAACATTTCCATCCATTTTGGGTCAAAATAGTACAATTTTTAGAATTTTCCAATCAGCAAATTATTATTATTATTCTATCCTGGAATTGGTGGATTCATCTTTGTCACTTATTAGAAATTTAAAAAAGGGAATTGAAACTTTCTATGTTTTTTACCAATTTTATTTGTAACTAACTTTACTGTGGTTTCGTCCTATAAGGACATTTTCAAACTTTTACATTGAACTATATATGTATGTAACTATGTATAAGTTTGGAAATGTTCTTATAGGACGAAAATGAAGTAACGTTAGTTATAAATAAAAGTGATAAAAAACATAGAAAGTTGTAACGTTGTAACTTCTACATCCATCATTCATTATTAAAAATATATGATATATTAAGTAATTCTGTGAGCTTGTACATATTTAAAAAATCTATTTTTAATTGGTCTTCTTGTTGAAATGAATATATGAATGAATAAATGAACATTGGTATAGCCCGTTTCATAATGTAGTTTGTCCATATATTCACAATAAAATCCACTATAAAGTGTAATAATGAAGTTCCAATAATGATATTGAATAATAAATGATATAGATATAGAAATAAAATACTTTGTCTAATTTTCACTTACTTAATGTATTGATATTAATTCGACCAAGGTTTCTACACCATTCTCAAGTAATCTAACACTTGATTAAATGTGTTAGATTACTTGTGTTTTGAGTATTCTGGAATTATATTGTTTGCCAACATTGGTAAATCAAAAATCTTCAGAAATTCAAAGTCTATTGAACTTGAAAAGTAGTCAGAGCTTATATGAATGTCTTTTTGAATTGAAAAAGTCCTTATTAGTTACAGATCAGTTCCCGATATCATATAAATTTCTTCTGCAGTAATTCAAAGGTATATTGAAAAACAGAAAACACTTTCTCATTGCCACTTTTCAAGCTGCACAAAAAGTCTTTTCCTAGGTTCTTGATCTGACTTTTCATCTCTAAAAGACCATCACAAATTTTACTTCTTCATATGGACCAGAAAAAGAGTCACTTCTTATAAATTAGCTTTTGTGGTGACAACTTCAATGATGTATCACACATATTTATTATTTTCTGAATTTTGAAACGTCATCTAAATGAACTAACTAATTCAACTGAATTGTATCTCTCACTGTTTCCGATTTTTCCATACTGGCCTTCTTATCTTGGACATAGTGAATGGTGAGTATTCTTGAAATACTCTTCTTGTATAAAAGTTATATAATTGATATAAACACATCATCAAAAATTGAACATAGTTATAAGGAGATTGTCAAGTTCAACTGTAAAAACTAAATAAGCATTTTATTCAGGATTATTCTGAAATAATCCCAAGCTTTTATTCCTTTCACCACCCTGTATGTCCAGCACTTCATCTCGATTTCGCCTTCATCTCGCTTTGGTAAATTGATACTTTAATTAATTATCAAGCCCAAGAGACCGGCGTTTATCTCTTAATGGTCGATTTGGAAGGAACATGTTATTGAGACATTCCTCTAGAGCGTATCTATAATGGATTCGATTGGCCATATTTGGAGAATACGTGATACGAACGACTGCTGATGTAAGTTGGTCGTTCTCTCACGGTTCCATGTCGATTATAGCAAAATTCACATCTGTAAAGTGGAAAAACAAAGAAGCGGAAAACTGTTTCGCAGAAATAAATGTTCAAGTTTTTATGGAAAGCACGAAATCGAATACATGTACACAAAATTTTAAGCTGGTTACACTCCATCAAGTAATCAGATTATATTTTTTATAAATGCTTGGTAAGCGGATTATTTGAAATGTGTAATCAGAAAATAAGAGTTCGTTGCTTAAAGCCGACCTTGGTAGTTTGTCAACTAAGAATACCGTAGATCGAAATTTGCTACCCAACATTTCATCTCAAACATCATTTTCTGATTCAAAACGTCACATTCATTTCAATGAAAGTTCGTAAGCCATGCTGATTTAAATATACTGGAAGTATTTTTCGGGATTTCAGGTCATATTTATAATCAATGTTGCCGGTTTTCAATTCGAAAATTACGTTTTTGATGATATAATCACACTCAATTCCATGAAAATTAGTAATATTGTCAGTATTCATAAATATACAATATTTTTATATCGTTACGCTTGGGGTGATCACTAGTGATTGAAAACTAATCTAGTTGATGATACTGAATGACATTCGGTTCATGAATTAATAGGAATTAATTGCATGATGAAAATAGACCAGCTCTTTTGTCGCCGAGCAATATGTGAATCGGACCTTGAGAAGTGAAAGTTAATATATCAGAAATAAGTTTTTTTTTTACAGATGTTATACAATGTGCCATTTCTCTTATCGCTTTCATACGTTCAAAACGAAAAATTTCTCACGCACTGAGAAATATCCGCCATTACAGTGAGAAATTATTTATCACTGTTATCACGATAACCCAAGTCATGAATTGTTACATGTCAGATTGATATGACAGGTTCTCCATGTTGACAAAGCTACGCCGACGATTCGCATGCAATATCCAAGTAGCCCATTGTCGGCATTTCCATAACAACAAAATCGAAGAGCTGCCTAATTATTGGTGTCTACTTACCCAACAAAAATAGTTTTATTGCTTATTGTTATAGTATAAAAAATACGAAGATTTAGAGTTGGAAAATAAACCTCCAGAAATTGTTCTGAAAACAAAAGACGTTTGCAATAACTTGCTACGAAGCACATCAAGAGAAAAGTATGAATTCGCTTACAGAAACTTCATGGACTGGAAAATGAAAGCTAAGGTAAACTCTTGTTCTGAAAATACTTTGTTAGTTTATTTTGAAGAGTTATCAAGAAGATTCAAAGCATAAACATTACTTCACTGTTTCGAAACTCTTTCATTTGGAGAACAGTTTTTATATGAAATACACTTCCTGAGAACCTTTCTCCAGATGAATTCAATCTCCAGCGATTCAGATCAAAAGTGAGTCGTTACATTCGCATAGGCACCACTCTCAGAGCTCCTCAAGGATTCTCCTGTAGTGTTTGTGTTTTGTCTTTGAAAACATTATCTGATTTATTCAATATTTGATTGTCTGGGAGATCATTCAGTTTGTTCATAGCTTTCTTAAACTTTTCAATTTAAAATATTTTTGAGTTGAATGTTTCCACAGGAAATAATTCCTTGTTTTTCCAAAACAGCTTCAGCAATAGAAAAATAATAAAATTGAAAAAATGTGTAAATCTCCCTAAGAAAGAAAAGAAGCTAAACCACTTTTCTCTATTCAGTTTGTATTTCAAACATTTGTTACGGAATCGAATCAGATATCATTCACAGGATTGCTACACAGTACAGTACATGAAAGTACTTGCCTTTATGTCACGGAATGAGTTTCATCGATGATAGTAGGTAATGGTATTCATTCGCTCATTTCATTAAATCCCAGCCACAGGAATATTTTTTAAAATCGATCCATAATAAAAGTATACCACTTTCAATTTCATTAAAATTTATATATTTCTTAACAAATCTAAACAGGAATGGTTATTTTCATAATAAAAACCGACACAGAAATCAAAATCACTTCTTTCAACAACAAACTAATATCCACATGTACTGCAAGTTTTTTGGATGAACTTTACCCTAGAAAATTTATGCTCATCCTGACATGATCCTGCCGTAAAATAGTATTTATTACTCATATTCACCCGGAGCACAAGAACTAAAGACTCCATTGGGATTCAAATAAAGTTACTGAGAATTCCAATGTAGTCCATAAAGGCCTTTGTTATGACAGTCAATTCCAGTTTCATAACGACTCCATCATAAAAGTAAAATAGGTTTTATGTTTCAAAGCACGAGATGGGCGAAATTAAAAATACAAATGCCGGTTGGGAAATCTCATTGAAAACACTGGAGTGAATCGATTTTGGAATCAATTTTTTTTCGCTAGTATGGGAATTTTAGAGACTGTATTGAACATCAAACATTTTCAATTATCCATTGTCAAAAGTATCAACAATAGTAAATTCTAGACTTGTGATGATAATTATGTAATTTGCAGACATTGAACAATTTGATAGTGATCTTATAAAAAGGTGATCCATCTGCAATAAATAATTTTAGACAAATATCCATACTGCCAGTATTTTTTCAAATCTTGGTGAAAAAAATGTATAATGACTTAACATCCTATCTAGATACTCACAGTATACTTGTAGCAGAACAAAATGGCTTCGGGAAAGGAGTCTCGACTGCCAATGCCATAATGTCCCTTACCAAAATTTATAAAGAAAATTTTGACGAAAACAAACACTATCTGGGTATATTAACGCAACTTACATGTGCCTTCGATTCAATCCATCATTCAACTTTATTAAGCAAAATGAGCTACTATAGCATTCGTGGAAGTGTCAACAAATGTTCACTTCGTATTTGTCCAACCGAACACAGCGAGAGGAGTGCAATAATAAAAAAGTCAATTCCTACAAATTGAAAGGGAAGTACCTCAAGGTTCAATCTTGGGACCTTTGCTGTTCCTCATTTATATTAATGACCTGCTCCATAATGAGGCTGCACATGACAGATTATCTGTAGTCTTTGCAGATGACGCTACATTCACAATCAGTACAGAAAGGGATAAAGATCTCAAAATAGCTCAGAATGATGTCAGACAGCAAGCACATACATGGTTCGACAGCAATAAATTCGTACTGAATGAGAGTGAAACTGTAAGCCTAAAATTTGATTGTAGGCCAAATGATTCTACGAATCAGGAAGAAATGTATAGAAATGTGAAATTTCTAGGTATACAAATTGACAGTCAACTCCAGAGGTCACAACATGTGAATTTGTTGTGTACTAAACTCTCCAAGGCTGTTTTTGCTATTGAAGAAGTTCGAGACCTTGCAAATCAAACAGCAGCGCTAACTTCTTATTACTGCCTATTCCATTTACACTACTGTATGCTACTTTATCTTGGAGTAATGCAGCTCAAACACACATGGTTAAACTTCTAATTTTACAAAAGTCTGCCATAAGATGTATTACAAAGTCGAATTGGGGGGCTAGTTGTAGGCCTTTATTTCCGGCTCTAGGAATAATGACTGTTTATGCCTTAATTATATACCACAAACTAATATATATTGAAAATAATCATGAATGCTATGAAACTCGTGAAATGATACATGAATATGATACAAGGTTCAAAACCAGAATAGTTGAATCAAAAACAAGGCTTCAAAAAACCACCAAAATAAATACGGGACTCTGTAACAAGTTACCATCTCGATTTCGAGATTTACCTTCAAAAAATTCAAATCAAAATTGAAATGTATCTTATTTAGTAAAGTTACTTTCAATTTCCAAGAATTTGGTCAGTTGATAGCTGCAAATCGGCATTTGTTCAAGGATGATACTCACAGTGATTGAATATAATCTCCTATTTTATTACCATGTTACGGTATATATTATTACATTTATCTATATTTTATTCATTTTACATTCACATTATATATTTTTTTACATTTTATACATCATACTTCATATATTTTATACATTTTAGTTTCATATATAATTCCTAGATTTTACATTTTATATATATTCATATTTAGTCATCCCTTAAAATGTGTTTTATCTTGTATGTAGATCATGTATGTTTTTTTCGTCACTATCCCATATCACAATTATTGTCAACCTCGAGTATATTCCCTGAACTATAACTTATTCTATCATATATCTTTAGTTATTTGGGTTAAGGTTTAGACGTGTCTAAATGCAAAATGTTCTTGAGATAAATAAAAATGAAATGAAATAGGAATAAATGCGTAATTGAATTGTAACTGCCACTCCTGCAGATCGAAGTATTCACAAAACTATTCAGCTAACTATTTACCTAACGTGAGGGTTATCCTCATTCAACTTTTCCACCCGATCTCATCAACTTCATTTCGGAAACACAACACCAATAAATGGAAGACAAGTGAGTTCGCATCTCCATTCTATTCAACACAAAATCACAAAGACCATGAACTATGTAAACACAATTAAAACTGGATAAAGCAGCAGTGTCAAAAAAGCGCTCTCAATGAAATTACTTTCTTCGGATACAAGAAAGCTTCCAAAGTGAAAGAGGCTTTATTGTAGATTCAAAATTATATTACGTTATCTTTAACAATCATACCGTTTTGTAGTCAGTTATGAAGAATATAAAAATATCCTAAAAATAGAACACCCTTGAAATATATTCTTGAACTTGAAATTGCTTTCCATTAGTATATTCAGGAAAATGAATGCCATTATGAATATTTATTTTAGGAAATACATATTTTTTGAGTCTGAAAATAACACAAATATTCACTTATAAGTTACTTTTTGTAACTAAAACGTTTGCCGCATCTCCATAAAAACTGGCTTCCACAAAAAATAAATAAAAAATGATGTGTCGTACCAATGGTGTCTCCAATTATATTAATTATGATAATAATAATAATAGTTTTCCACTCTGAACGAGGCGACCACACTTCTGCGAAGACCCAAGGATAAGCCAATGCATGGGGTCTTCTTCAATAACATTGGAGACCTTGGCTTATCAAAGCGCCTGACGTTCGCTTTTCTCAGGTCGAGTGGTCTGAAGTTGGAAACTGAGCAATTCATCATGGCTTGCCAGGATGTTGTCTTCAACACCTTAGTCTACCGCAGTCGCGTGATGAGTATAGAGGTTCCTGACACAAAGTGCAGGGCCTGCCGCGAGGCGCCCGCCCGAGACCTTAATACACTGACTAACAGCATGTCCAGCGGTCTCGGACTATATCCATTGACATAACGCGTCCATAAGAGAGCTATATTACCACCTACGGCACTTTTACAGTATTGACGAGACACCGGTGTTGCCCTACGCTCCGAGGGATATTGAATTCGTTGTGCGGAACGAGAAGTGCTGAATTTATTGGAACTATTCGTTCCCCACCCTCAGGCTCATACAAGCTAATAAGTCTGATATAGTCCTTTTCTAGCACCAGAGCAAAACGACAAAAAAATAGTTAAATAAAAAAAGCGATAAGTGCTAAAGCACTAGCTTCGTATAACAGGAAAAATACATTTCAAGAATTTATTAAAACACAAAAAGGATTTATAAGATTTTAAGATATACCTATCGTTAGTAGCAATTTCAGTTTCACAACGTAAAATGCAATGTATATAAAAGTAAAACTTTAACAAATATACTGAATATGACCATCCTATTTAAGATGTGAATCTATTATTACTCCTAAGTATTTCACTTTAGCTTCGGGAAGTATTACATATTGATCAATTTTCAGTTGTGAAAAACAAGGTTGACTAGAATTATTGCAAATGAAAGGTATACAGTGAGTTTTCTCCAGATTCAGTATCAATAATCAATGTTCGAGCCAATTTTAAATCAAAACCAGATCCGATTTAACTAAGTGTTCCAGTTGCTCCCAGCTATTTGCCTTGTGAAAAATGGCTGCATCATCTGCGAAGCCCAATATTTTACCTCTATTCCTGATGGAATATAGTCCATCAACATATATGTTGAATAAAATTGGTACAATAGTACAATAAAGTACGTTTCCCCAATGCTTCCAAAATATTTGTTGTTTTTCCGCTATCCCAAAGAATTCAAAGCTTTTATTTATCGTTTCCAAAGAATCAATCTAAATGAGAAGGGACCAATATATAACTAAGCCATACAGCTATTTACACAATAGCCACCCCTAGAAAATAGATTCCCAACGCTCCACCTGTATGAATTGTAAAGCTTCAATACACCCTTATGTCAACACACTGTAATCTGATTTTGTCATCTCAGGTGAAATTAACCTACTGAATGAACCAATTTGACCTTTGTATACGGTAATATGAGGTTCGATGAGAAACCGGATGAAGCAATTTCAGTAGTAGGTGAAATATGCAACCGTTTTTGTTACCTGTTCCTTAATAATTTGGGTAGTCAGAGGGGTGATTTCATCGTGACAATTTGGTGATGATGTGCCTAGAGATATGGGCCATTTCAGAATAATCAAATGACAAAGTATATATTGCAATCGCCTCGTGGCTTGCTGGAATCTTCAATATTATTCGTCAAACGACCATAAACTGCTACAAATGCTCTTTAATGTTGCAGATGCGTACTTAGATTCAGTACGAAATGCATCGTCCTTGCATCCATTTTATTGAGTAGTGTTAACTGCTTCTTTTTGAATACCATTAACTTTAAAATATCGGAAACGAGGAAATAACTTGTTTTTAGACAGGGCTGAAATAGTGCTATGGAAAAGAGAGTATTCCTATAGGAATGAAAATAGAAAGATTTATTTCGTAGACGAGACTTCTGTTCATTCCTCAAGGATGGCAATTTTTGATGGATCTTCCTTCCAACAGGATTTGAAAAATCCACCAGGTAAATTATAATCGTATTTCATTATTTACATTAATTTACTTTCGGTAAATGTTTATTTTACAAATTTAGTATCTATTAAGCTGACCAAATACTATTTTGAAAATAAATGAGATTAGCACGAGGCAATGGATGAAATGACTCAAAAGTGGTTTGAAAATATTTTGTCGAAACCTAATAATAACTGTATTGTTGTATCAAATAATAAAAGTATCCAATTTGAAGAAACATCACTTAAAGTGGAACTTTTAGCAATATGTGATGAGCACAAAAAATATGATGGATATTTATATCATCGATGAAATGGCTAATGATCGAAATAAAATTGTTTCATAGCTACCACCATATCACTGCGAACTTAATCCCATTGATACAAAAATGTTTGTTGCCGAGCATAACACTACAATTAAATTTGCTGACATTAAAAACATCTTCTATAAGGTTCGTTCCAACCTTGAGTCTCAAATAGAATTCCAACTGTTTGTAAATCGTTGTCAACGCGCATGTCTGGTAAATATTGGTTTCTCATTAATTTGAAATTTCTGATTAGAACAGCTGATAGTTCAACTGAAGTTTGGCATGGAATTTCAACATAACCTTTAAAAATAAATCTAATCAAGTGTATTTCTGGAGAGTAAAAAAAGGTTGCAGTATTTTATATCTCTATCCTATTTACCAATCAATATGGAACTGGGAGGTTACCGCAATAATTAATTTGTGTAATTAAAGATGTTCATATTTTAGGTTCACTTAAAGAATTCCTAATTTTTCCTGCGCCAGCAAATACATAATTTATTTTATAACAAATTTTGCAGGTTATGTTGTTTGCAAGTTGCATGAACATGCAAACCATTCTGATTTCGAACAGGTTTGAACTTTGAATGGAACAGAAAACTGATTAGAAACTTACGTTGGAACGCAATCACATTACTGCGCAGAATCCTGACTGTCAGAATCTGTTTCTGACGCTGGTTGGAACGAACCTATAATTCGCCAGAAAAGGTAAAAAATGCAGTGATTTCGTGCAGCAAAATGTGGAGCTGAAACTATGGCAATTGGAAATACTACAGAGCAACAAATTGAATAATTTTTAATAAATGTGAATGATGGTGACACGTCTTCTGATGAACTAAAATGGCAACACCAAATAAAATAATCTTAACTCAATAAATATTTGTATTTCTTTCAGTGCTATTTTCGTATTTATTTCCAAAACTTAGTTATCACTTTTCAACCCAAAGAATTGAATAAAACCATAACCACCAAAAAACACATTCAAATGTCAGAAATTTTGAAACTGTTCAAAAACAATATACTGCCCTTAGTAGTATTTACAACTTTTATAAACATAGTAAAGAAAGTCCAAAGAAACATCTTAAATTTTATGTTTAACCATCAGATTAATTATATGTACTTATGCATCATTTTGTATAATACTTTCAACATATTTTTATCCAATTTCCGCTGGTATTAAGGTATTGCATATTTATATTTCTAAAATTCTTAATTTAACATTGGAACTACATTGCAATAATAGTTTGTCCTCATTGCGGCCCTAGTAAAAAATTACATTTACTGAACCTGGGATTGGAATATAGGTTAGGAAGTTGTAAATACACCCTCCTACCTCCAAAAAAAGGATACCAATCAATACTGAATGACCTTTATGAAATACATTAAAAACAATTATGGTATTTGAAAGCTGTAATATATTTTACTCATAATTACAAAAAAATCCTTCAAACATGTTTCGACATCAAATGGTGGAAGAAAAATTAAACAAACTCTTTTTACCTACGTAAAAATGGTCGATCAAGGAAAATTTTAAAACGGTCAGAGAAAGAAGAAGTAAAAGAAGCATTTAATTTCCGTATAAAATGAAATAGAATAGCCAGAATACTCTAAGATTTAAACCCGACCAAAAATATGTACTGAACTCAGTGTATCATTTAAATGATTTACTCGATTTCTAAAAGTTTATTTTATGTCCTTCTGAGAAAAAGCGAGTCAATTCCAGAAAACAACCTGTATCAATATTATCCGACACTTTCTACCTTTGTTCAATATCCAAAAATTCTTTATCAGTAATTACACGAAAGAAAAGTTCATTAATATTAAGTATAAAAGAGTGCTTGTAGTGTTAAACAATATGTCATTAAAGATACGGTTTAACTGATATTTCAAAAGAAGGCAGTTGTTATACGTAAACACGCCATGAAATTAAAAGAGATTTTGGAATTACTTTAAAAAACAATATACACAAGAAAAAACTGTCATAGATGATGCATTTTCACTGGGTCTCCTCGTAATAATCTATAAATCCAAAATTTGGGTTAAAAATTTTAAACTGAGACTCCAAAAATTATTTCATACTTTCGTTGAAAGTGCATCTGACCAAACTTGAAATAAAATGATTTTCTTCACGATATATTAACGAATTCCTTCCCTTGAATCATGCCCATAACGATACATCCGACAGGCAGGTAGAGATCCTTCTCTCGTCGAAGGTCACAGTAACAATGGGCAGGTCAGAAAACACAACTCAATGAAATTTATGTTGGTCGTTAATATTCATATAACTGGGACTGTAAATAGAAGTTTCTTCACTAGAAATGCCATAAAAATTCTGTTTACTCCTTTATTGTTATTCGGGTCTGAGAAGCAGTCGTGTAACGAAATGGTTGAAAAAGGTTCCTGGAAGTTTTCAACAGTTAATTTAAACGTCTGTCAATACTTCACAACAAGGGAGGAAATTATAAATATGAAAAAGTACTGAAATATTCGTAGAAATTCAATTAGATTTTTTCATTACATAGATATATGCTTTATTAGTGTTTGTTCCTTACAAGTCCGCTCAAAATTTGCTCTAACTGCAAGTGCTTATAAGTTATTAATGGAAGTCTACCTTTATGAAGAGGTCATCTATGGGATCTTGCTTATTCAAAATAAACAAGGTTTCCCAGGGTGGTCTGTGGACATTGCCGTCAATCGTCAGATAAGAAATCGCTTTTCATCTGTCTCTGCAGCCGTTATTGCAATCAACTTAAGCATTAACTTTTAGAGATACGCCCCATATGGAATCGAATGAAAACCCAAACATTGCTTACCCAAGATAAACAAGCAAGAGTTCCCTTATAGTAAAATTTATACATAAAGGAAATATAACATTCTTTCTTTAACTGCAAGCAAGGAACTAAATGAAAACACGGTTCAAATATAAAACAAGACAGAGGCTTGTTCCTGGGTTCCTGAATGCATCCTGTTGTCATCTTATATTATGACGAGTTTTGGATTCGAAACCCCTGTCTCTTTCGTCTTGAATGGTTTTTGGATCTGTATTTTAAATGTGGGACACGGCCGAGATTTCTCTCGCCGTCTGGGTATCCCTCTTGGTAGGTTGGTTTCCTGGTGATGCATGTAGCTCGAGATTTGTTATATTCTCACCCCATAGCGAGGCCTTTGAGGCGTTTTTAGTTCATCTTGGCTGAAGGGGTGTTCACCGTCAGCATAGCTTGCAGAACGGGGTAGTTCGTTAGCAATGTCTGCAGTTGATCTAAGGCTGTACATTGTCCGTCAACCGAACTGGGGTCACTGCTTGTAGTTT
>WOGN01000462.1:0-24716 GCA_015342105.1 Leptinotarsa texana
ATCGTTTACTTGGTAAGCAGTAAGCATATTTATACGACCAGGCATATTAATTACTTCAACTACTTCATTCACAACTCATATTCCATTTCAATTTATCATGATTTTATAGTTAGCTATGTATGCACCCATAATTTAATTTAATTTACAAGTTATAATTCATATCGTATTTTAAGTAGAATAGCCAACAGTCTATGAATGACCCAATTATGTACTGTTCTCGAATGATAATGAAAGGCGTGTATTATTATTATTATTTCATATATTGTGACATTTTTTTATTATAAGCGACAACAACAAAAATTCAACTGGTACAAGTAACTGGTAAAAAGTAGAAAATAGTTTTTATTGTTTGTTTTCAGATACTTCTCGTGCTCGAAAAGAAAATGAAGTGGATGGCCAAGATTATCACTTCATAACTCGTGCTCAATTTGAAGCAGATATACTTTCGAGGAAGTTCGTCGAACATGGAGAATACGAGAAAGCCTATTATGGTACTTCGTTGGATGCCATTCGATCTGTGGTCAATTCCGGCAAAATTTGTGTTCTGAATTTACACCCGCAGAGTTTGAAAATTCTGAGAACTTCCGACCTGAAACCGTACGTGGTCTTTGTAGCACCACCCAGTCTGGAAAAGTTGAGGCAGAAGAAAATCAGAAATGGAGAGTCTTATAAAGTAAGCCAAATATATTTGAGTAGGTAGGCCAAGAAAATTATATTTCAGAAAATCGGGAAAGGTAGAAAGAACACAAAATTTTTGGGATTGATATTGTTGGGTGGGAGAAGCAAGTTAGGTAGATTTGGATATATAAACTCGACAATAAAATAAATAAGTATATGATGAAGCCGGAGTTTGGATTGTCTGTTCTTTTTCTGCAAATGTCCTGATTCACCACAGATGTAATAACTTCAAAACTAATTTTTCTTTGAATATTTTTGGTTACATTTAACAGAACAGCAGAACCTACAGCTGGCTATGAAATGGTGGCGCCGGCGGTAGCCATAAACAATATTCTGCATTTCGAATCGTTTCAAAAAACTTTGATAATTTTAAAAAAAGTATTTTGGGACATAATTTCAGCTTGTATTTGAAATGACTTTGAGATTAGAAACTATCATCTTTTAACTTTACATGTATTTCGACTTTCTTGTAGATTAATTGTATAACGTAATTATTAAATCGTTTGCTTCCAGGAAGAAGAACTTAAAGACACAATTGAGAAAGCACGCGAAATGGAAGAGAAATACGGACACTTCTTCGACCTGATAATTATAAATAATGATACAGAGAGGGCTTATCACCAGTTATTGAATGAAATAAATAGTCTAGAACGAGAACCTCAGTGGGTTCCAGCAGCATGGGTCAAGGCACCATAATGACAAATTGTCCCGCTGTAGGTATTCTTTCTTAAAAGAAGAATTGCTGGAGCATTTTTGAAAAGATCATCACATCGTCTGTGAGTTTGACAGCAGCAGCAAATATCAATTGTACATGGTATCAGTTTATGGTGTCAACTTAAGCGGCACTTCGGTTTTTCAATAAGAAATATTTTACAAGCAAGATATATAAATACTATTAGAAAGTATATTTACTTCATATTGGCGTGTAATGTCACATGGTATCTACATGTTGATTGTACACTTTGAATTTGTAAAAAAGTTGTACTGAATTCAAGAAATTATAGCTGATTTATACACAAAACTTTCATGAATTTAGTGAATTCAGTATAGTCACATTTTAAAGGTTATAATTAACGTTTCGATGACCGGAGACGTATAGAACTAACTAGGTGAGAATATGAAGAAAGTGAATTATGTAAAAGAACAAGAAACAAATAATCCCAGAGGGAGTGAGAACTCTTTATGCAGTGCAAAATGTGAGTTGTCGAATGCAAGAAAATGTAGCAGAAATGTTATGGATATTACAAAAATTATTGTTCATTGTTATCTGCTTTTGCAGAAGTTGGCGATAAAATGTACAATAAATCTAGGCTCCCTAAACTGTCTGGATTTTGACAACTTCAGATTGATGCTCATACTACTGTCCTTAAACATAAGAGTTTAAAACAAAAACTGTAGAACAGTCAAATACTACTTCATTTGAACTAATTTTTTTCATCATTTTTTGAGTTTTCGGCAGTTTTTGCTTTCAAAGTCTTGAGATTCTGGACAGGAGACTGAACTGAATTAGACAACCACAGATCAATGTTCAGTCAACTATTGATAATCATAAAAGTTTGAAAGTAAAAACTGCAGAAAAGCCAATCAAAGTTGATAAAGTAATATTCGACTTTTTTGGGATAACTCAAATTTTGCAGTTGATATAGAATTCTTACTTTCTTTGGGATCAAATCTGTTTCTTGTTTCTTTTTAAATCTTTGAAAAATGTTTTCTTACTAATTCCGTTTTTTGTTCTTATTCTAAATTTTTTAGTCACATCATATATAATTTTAGATGACAACAAAACTTGACAGTATGATGAATTAAAAATTGTCATAACAAATTTCTATCAATGAAACTACTATTGAATTCTTGAATTCAAGAGAGTTATCTTGTGAGAAAACTTTTCTCAAAGATATGCAAAAATGTGAAAAACGGAGAAACAGACTCAATGCCAATGGCAGTTCATATTTTTTACCATTTCAGTACATTTACATAATATGTAAATAGATATCATTTCCACTCTTCATTGTCAGTAGCAAAATATCAAACTTTTGAAAGTAATGCATATTGTGGCTGACACTCTAACATGATAAGAGCAGCTTTTGAATAAATCAAATTATAAATCTTATGAGGAAGGTTGAAAAATAATTCAGAGACCGAAAGTGGTATAGTTGAAAGATTTCTGCACTTTATGTTAACTACTAATTCCTAGATTGAAAATCGAATCGAGATAATAGCGATTAACTGAGAGAGGGCAATAATTACTGTAAATGAATACAATTTAGAATCATATAAAAACGTGTTTAAATTCCATTGTTTATAGCTATGTATATTTAGCGTCTCGAATATGTATATATATTATATTAAATCAGTTTCAAATACTGAATGATCCAGGAGAATCGAGAATATCAATATTGACTGCGACAAAAAATGTTCAATACAGTCGAAATTATCGAAGTAATCACAGAAACCCAGAAAGTATGAAATGTTTGCATGTAACACCAACCTTTGTCTCCTCTTAGACCGAAATGAAATCGAAATCATTGAAAAAAAAATTAATATTGTCTATAGTAGGCGTCCTACGTTAAAAATTTTAAGGAGTTACTTTCATTTCTGATTTTCCTACACAGAATGGCACTTTGAAAAGCAACAATAGCCGATAGCTTCTACAAAACCAATAAATGCTTCAAATTGTTCCATAATAAAAAGGGGCACAAAAGTAGTGCATTCTTTGTGAGTAATTTACAGAGCCCACCAACAAAGAAAAAGAGGGTCAGGTATAGCCTTGCAAAATTAAACTCGGACTGGAAATAAACCGAAGAAAAAATTATTTACACATGAAAAAATGTATAACTCCATCGTTAGGATTACCCTATGACTTGAACGAAATTAATTTTGGCTTCTTATCAGTTCCAAATAAAAGGTGGATACTAGCATTTGGGTATTGTTCATTTTGTACAGAATATTTACAGAAAGACAGAAGAACATGATACAAGCAATATCAAGTTACGAGAGGGAAGAGTCATAGATGAATCTTTAATTTAGATTTTTCTGCTTTATTAAACAGAAAATAAAAAGGTATAAAGGTATTCCTCAACATTTTATAAATGCTACAAATAGCAAGTATCTTACAAGTTACCGAGTCTGTAAATAAAGATATTGTATGGGCCATAACGGAATAGAAGATAACTGATAATAAGAACTCAGAAAAAATAATTCTTGTTGCTGAAAATAACAAACGACAAAAAACATCCTATTATCAAAGTTTCTTATGTAAAGAAAACACTGAAAACACCATAAGATAGATTTTAAAATGCAAAAGACATCACTGGAAAAGAAATATTTTTGGACTGGGCAAAATCACTTGTTGCTTTTTGCTGGTAACTTTTGCATTCTCTCAACAACAACAGAGAAAAAATAAGAGAAAGAGTCGGTTTAAATTGACTATTTCAGAGTACTATCAAATTTCAGAGATATACTGGAAAAAACGACAGTTTTGTATCTCTTTTTTAGCTGTATTGTCATTATTTGCAGAGATATTCCGAATGTATGTATACTTTGCTGCGGAAATTCCAGTGGGATATCAGAATATATTCTTATAGATTTTCCAACTTGAGCCACTCTCAACTTTTAAATTTTAAATACGGACCTGTATTTTTTGTAGAAATTTTTTGATTGACAATATATATTTAATATTCAGAAACTCTATTGTCTCCGATATTATTAATGTTCTTGATAAAAAAATGAAAGGTTCAGGAATCTCAAGAATTTAATTTCTCAATTTTGAATAAACATTGCAACCAACTTTATAACCTTTTTGTGCACATATTCTGATAAGCCATTGAAAATTACCGTGGCAAAGTATAAACAAATTTCCCATATCTCTTTGAATGAAGATGTTAATAGAGTTTTTGAATTCTCAGTTTATTCTGTGTATCTCTGGAACCAAAAAATATATTCAATTTTTTAGTATAATTCAGTAGTAATTCAAATATAGTTAATTTTTGGTTAGTGGCTCTGGAATCTAGGGAAGAGATACGCCCACAAAAATTGTTTCTTCTTACTAACCGCAGACAAAAATGCAAGCAGTTTGTGATTTTTAGAAATTTAGTTTGAGCTAGTTTTCAAAGTGCCATACTGTACCTGAGATTTTTTAATTTATTACACTTTCCTTCTAAATGTTCCTTATTGGAACTAAAACTGAGTAAACCTACCCTGTTTTCTGTGGATCATCATGTAGATAGGTATATTTATAGAATTTTGAGTAAATCGCTCATATTTTGATTGATGTTAGAAAACTTTTGTAATCTAATAAAATACAAATTAGAATTATTTCATTGGTGATAACAGTATTGTAATGATCTTAACCATTTCATTCATTTATTCTGATTATATTTTAGTGTAACTTTTAAAATTAGTGATGTGTAGGTGCAATTTTAAGAGAGTTTGTATTATTTTTACTTTTTTATATAAACACAATTACTTGGAATTTATTGCTGAAAACTTCAATTTGTAGATCTGAAGTCATGGAGGTTATTATATTGTTTTATTTATTTGTTATTGTTTACCTGTACATAAGATATATCAACTATGTATATAAAAATCAGACCCTATGGTGTCTGGTAGCGACTTACTTGTATTATATAATATACTATAGAATGTGACTTCGGGGTTCCTTTTTATTATCAAATATTTTATTATGCATAAATCATTGTTTTAGAATAATTGCAGAAATAAAGATTTCTCACTATTAGTGGTGTTATTGATTTTTATTTATTAATTAAAGTTTGTGTAGCAAGCCTTCAATAATGTAGGTATATTCAATAAGATTGTTCTTTCGTTATTATTGACATTACCTTACTACTTGAATTAGGTACCTGTCATAAATTTTTTCTGAATTTATTATTAAATTAGTGAAAAACATCTGTGTTGTATAGGTTTCCGCACAGAGGGGAAATATTGCAAATGCTTGTTATTTGTCCGATGGTAGGATCTCACTGAAATCAATTGGGTGATCAATTTAATGATGGCTGAAAACGAATACCAAGAATTAGATGTAATTGATTCTTTCAAGTTGTCGAGATATATCGAGTACATACGAGAAGTAATCGAATTCTTTTAATCGCAAGCTACAGTTCACTGCTCACAGTTTATAAGTCGTGGCATGAAATTTTTAACTTCATTGGAAATTTATTCAAATTTCAAAGAATATTTCAAAAAGATTCGATATGCATGAATAGAAATATTATGAAACAATAGTGATCCAAAATCCTAGATTCTTCAATTTAGCGGAATTAATGTTTGGCAAGTGAGTAATATAATGTGTAATTAAGAGTAAATAAATGCAAATTTGCTATTTTAAAAGTGAGAACTTTCAAAAGATACTTACCATTTTCTTTTTAATGTGTTATCAAAGAGTTTTTATATTTTTTACATATATAAATTTTTTAACACTGCTTTTTGATTCCAAACTTTCGAATTATCTGAAGGTTTCTTTCACAAAACTAAAAATATTAAAATACATTTTCAAGTTCAAATCAAATGAGGTTATGTTTTGTTTTTGCATATACCTCCTAATCATAATACATTATTACTATAGAATGCCTGTACACTGATATTATACCAATGCAGAAAAAAAATAAAGACTTTCTCAAGTACGGCAGATAAATTTGAGGTGGAAAATATTTTTTAGGATTTCCACTGAAGCTATACTCTGTCCAATGTCCATCTAAGCAATGGAGTGCTCCAAAACAGTATTACGCATAGTGCACGTGATCTCCCAGACAAGACTGCTTGTACAGAGTCGCAGTAAGGAACGACCGATTTTTTTTAAATATGTAGCTGGGTATAGGAATTTTTTTAGGTGGAATGTAGGAACACAAATCAGCAGTTTCTTCAGCCGTATCACTACCGTATATGTACACACCACATGTGTTAGAATGTAACATCACCACTCCGAAACTGTAACAATGAATTCCGCCTGCCGATTGCAGTTAAAGCTGATTGATCGGCTTAAGGAGGCTTGTTTATTTTACCCAATAGATGCAGAAGTGCGTAGTAATCAAGCTTTGATGACGCACCTATTATCTTTGTTTGATGACTTTGTCTGTTGGATGATAAATAATAATAATTATATAATGGTTTTTTATCATGGCGGAGTTAAGCTTATACGCCATTCTATCACTTAACCAGGGATGTATATAGTTTAGGCCCATTATGGAAGACACTAAAGTAGGAAACATATGGATCTAAAATCTGTGTGGTAATCGAAAATTATCAAATTCCTGAATTTCACAAATGAATTCCCTAACACAATTCGAAATTTCCAGAACAATTGTTTTGGAGAATTCTCCACACATGGGCGTTATCAATTTAATTATTTTGAATCGGATGGTGTAAGTGGAATTATGCATTTTTTATTTTTTACCGTATACTTCATTTGATGTAAATAATTGAAATATGTTGGAAAAAAAATCATTCAGAGAAGAATAAATTCTTTTCTAACAGAACTTTATAATTGAATATTATTGGGAAAAAAGGTTTCTACTTCTTCATCTTTTTACAAAAAATGTGGGAAAATTGTAAAGAAGAGAAAAAAGGAATCAATTTCAAAAAATCAACTCTATATAAAGATATGTAGATCATAAGCAAAGAAGTAACTTTCAGATACAAACTGAAAGAAAATACTTTAAGGAACAGATACTTTAATATAAATATTGAATACACCATTGAAAACACTTTTCCAACACCAGAACAAAAATTACGATCTCTCGACACACGTTTCGCTAAAAAAGTTTGCGTCTTCAGAAGATCCTAATGACGATTGTAATGATCTCCTGAGGACGCTAACTTGGTTAGCGAAACGCGCGTCAATAGACCGTAATATTGTTCTGGTGTTGGGATAGTGTTTTAAATAGATTCATTTTACGTCAGAGGTTCCAGACGAACTCTCAAATTTTATAACACGAAAGAAAAAAATACTTTCGAAACAAGTATTTTACAGTGAACACTGAATTATCCAAAAAAAAAACACTTTTTTCTATTCAGTTTGCATTCCAAACAATATGTAGCAACCTATGAATAATATGTGATTCAACTCCATAACGAATGTTTGGAATACAAAGTGAACAGAGAAGTCGTGTTTTTTGTATAATTCTGTGTTCATATAACAGTATTCGTTTCGAAAGTATTTGTTTCGAAAGTATTTTCCTTTCGTATAATTCATTGTTTATGATACATGAAAATATCATGTGTTTGAAAGTTTCTCCTTTTTTTGATAGATTCCCACATTTTTTTGTATAAAAAGGGAGTAGTAGAAAGCCAAAAATTTTCTTTCCCAAAAATATTTAGATATGCATGAACGAGCCTTAAGGCGTTATAAATTGTACAAACAATACAACCGCTTTTCATATTGCTGTAATTTTTATGTCACTCAATGATAATACCAAATGCCAATCAAGAGTAGCTTATTTTTCACTTCTTTACTTTTAGAACACACCACATGGACTTTAGTCAGTATGTCAGTTGTCAGTTGTCAATATGTCTGAAACGTCGAACGAATCAAGAAGCACTTCATTTTAGCTTAGCATTATTTTACGCTAAGATCTTTAACATTTCAACATGGCAGACTCAACAGTAGAGTCCGGTTTTTTAACATTCGTTAGTAATTTGCTACAAGAAATATTCACCAGTCCTATTAATTTCTCTCTCGTGTGTCTCATATTGTTTTTAGTGTATAAAATATTCAAAAGTCGGCAAAATGATTATGAAATTCCGGCACCAACACCCCAGTTACCAAAAATGAAGAAGAGGGACTTTACTGTTGAAGAACTCAAAAAGTACGATGGTACGCAAGAAGATGGAAGAGTTTTGGTAGCGGTTAATGGAAATGTATTTGACGTTACCAGAGGAAAGAGGTTCTATGGCCCAGGTAAGACAATAATCCTATCGTGATTTAAATTGATGATGTCATGAGCTTGATACTACATTTTGCGTTGTTGTTTTACCAAGTCAAATGAGATTTGTATTATTAAAATTCATTTGGTGTATTTCAAAACTTATTTAAATGAATAAAAATTAAATCAAAACATTCAGCATCTGTTTCTAATCCGATATCCAATTAAGAGATATCCTCCCTTTGCAATATTTTCGTAATTATGATAATGAGGTTCTATTAGGGACCTAAATTTTGGAAAATTGGCTTGATGCACCTTACTGACATTTTTAATTGTACCTCAAGTGTACATATCAGAATTAAGTTACTCCCCATTTTATTGAAGGTTGAAAGTGGTTACTTCTCAGTGAAAATAAAAAATGTTTTACTATGAAATTTTATATAAAAAAAACATTTTCTAATTTCTTTGTGTTGATAGGTTCTCTGATAGATATTTCCATTATCTTGCATTAATTGTTAAAATAATGAAGTCTCTATTACTTAAGTGAGTACATTATTACTTAAGTAAATACATCTGTAGATCATAGTCGAGGTATGATAGACATTGGGTACTAACAGTTAACAATTTCATCTTGAAAGGTAATTTTATGTGAAAAGTTGACATAAAATGTTTGGTGGCGACAGGTGAAATATTAACGTTTTATATTAGTTTTTTATATCACAGATCAGATATTTCAAGAACTCCAACACAATAATTTGCATAAACAACTCTATTAATAATTATGAAAAAGTCACAATTTTTTTACGAGGAATACCAAAAGGAAGTAAATGGACTATTGATTCTTACCTTGGAATAATCAGAATAAAAATGTATAAAAAGTTTTACCCAGAGAACAGTTATGTCTTAAAGTAACATCTAATTTGAATTTAGCACATTAGCATATACAATACTTTTTTTAGCTTTTTACATTGATTTATGGAAAAAACGGATATTAAAAATAATTAAATTATGACTCTCTTTTTGCAACATCATGTAGCAGAGTGAAAGAGTTATGACATTACTTAAAATTGTTTTCTAAAATATGTCCATTTCATTTATACTTGGAATACCTACTTATTGGGTCCACATAAATATTCCTTGTTGAATATTCAAGTTGTTTATAATGTATTGTTAATTACACGAATATTTCGCTAATTAGTTCTCATCATTAAACAGAACAGTTGGGTTCATAATGATATAGATACCATTGCTTATTTTTATGATTTTTATTTATTGTCCAAAAAGTCAGCAATCTTGGTATTGTATTTCCTTTTAACAACTGGTAGAAGTGGAGAGGTGTATATCCTTAAACATTTTATTTTTACACCTCTCTTTTTCAAGGTGGTCCATATGCTGCTTTTGGAGGAAGGGATGCTTCTAGAGGATTAGCAACATTTAATGTAACTGCATCTGGTGAAGGTTATGATGACCTAAGCGATCTAAGTACTATGGAAATGGATTCAGTTAAAGAATGGGAATCACAATTCAAAGGTTAGTATTATTGAGAAGAAAATTAGAAATTATTTTTTTACGGAAAACAAGTAGATACTAGAAACCGGTTATAGACAAGAGTATTATAATCTATTTTTTATGGTGTTCAAGGAATCAACTACCAAAGTCATTATAGCTATTTGCAGTCCCCTCAGCCATTAACATATTCTATAGAAAAAAATATTTTCCAATAATTTCAACTGGAAAAGTTTTATTGCACTTTGTTGCCTTTTTTTACTATGACTATCATTGAATTTGCATTCTTTTCTTGGATCATATTGAGAAAGGAGAGCTGTAAAACAGAGTAAATATTTTCTGTCTTGAAAAGGGTTCATAATTCTGCATTAGTTTAATTTAAATTTAAACTTTATTATTGGATAAAACCTTCTGGTTATTTTAATTTTAGACTGGCAGTGCCTTTTGTCGACAGTAGCTACAAACAATTTGAGTTTTCTTGGTTGAGTCAATTTGTAATACTCAGACAACTATTTAGATTAACTTTGATTGAATGCAGTCAATTGATAATGAAAATAAACATACATTGATGTTTGTAAACAGCATATGATTCAACTCATGACCATGAAACCATAAAAAATTCAAAAAACTAGTCACAACAAAATAAACTTTGCTGTATAAAATCCTAATTTTGACTCTGCCATTAGACAAGTTTTTCATTTCATGTTTTTTCAGTTGATTGTTGAAGGGTTTTCAATTTAATTTTTGTTTTTTGTCTTGTTCAAGGTTGGTAATTAATTTAACATTACCATTACATTTTTATAAATGAAATTCAATGCAAATTATACATATGTAATGGAATAGGCCGATACTTGATGAAACTCCATAACATATTAAAGTAATACTTCATTTTGGGAGTTTTAACTAAACAGTTTTACAAAAACGCAATACGTGTTTCTCTATACAAAGCTTCTTCAGGTGTGTCTTCTTCAGGGGTGTAAAGACACGTATAGCAAAACACTTGTTCCTTTTTTGTAAAACTGTCTAGTAAAAATGCCACAATAAAGCGTTTCTTGAATATGCAAATTATACTTAGTCTGAAAAAATCCTATTGACACAGCATAAAGTAATTTAGTTGATTTGTTTATTATGATATGGTGTATTATCGATCACCACAAATATTTTTAAAGGCAAATTCGGAATGAACTATTCTGACATCCATTTTTTATAATAATCAAAATTCATCTTGTTCAGATAATCAGTATTACAATTTGATTTCTATCTAAACTAAGCATTAGGCACAAACCCAATTTCACCACCTGCATGTATTATGATTAGACATTGCCCTTTACTAACAGGTTCTTTTAGACCTTAAATGGTATAATCACTCCAACCTTTTTGGTGTATAAATGAAACTAGAAGCTTCGCAGAATATTAAAATTTCTCCGTTTTAATGAAAAAATTTTAATTTTTTTGTTTATTTGTTGTATGATTAAATTTTCAAGGAGGGTAACTACTACTTAGACCCTTCTTGATTTGAATACTCTAAAGAAATGCTTCAATTACTAATTCTACTATCTGTTTCTGATTGAAAAAATTTCAGAAATCGGTCTACTTCAATAAATTTCATTCATTGACCGTCCAGTAATCTTTGTATTAAAAAAATCATTGAATAACACTTCATATGTATATGAAATAAGAAGATTCAGTATTCAAATGAGGTATAGACGATTTTTTTGAATAAAACATGTGAAATATATGTAATTACTGTTTTATATTTGAATTTCAAATAAGGCATACAATACAGCAACAATTTTGAAGATATATGTTTTTATTTGAGTGGTTTGCCACTTGTGTTATATAAATTGCCACATTTTTGATTTAATAAAATGTGCTACATTGATGTACGCATGTAATAAAAATATGTAAAGTTTAGAAATAATCAGTATGTCTAATTTGCAAGCCCTACCAAAAAAAAAAAGAAAATTTTCATTTAATGAATAATTTTCAACTATACAATGTCTCTGTTAATGAAGCCAGAATATTGGAATGATTACTTTGAAAATACAATTTTTGAAAATCACGTCTTTATGGTTGGGAAAACCAGTACAAGAGAAAAATATTTGAAAAAATGTTAATGTCAAAAAAATGGTGAAAACTCTAATTGTTTTAGTAACTAGTTGAAAGTTCAGAGTTCTGAGAAAAAATAAGTTCTGAGAAATCCAATTGACAAAAATCAGTCAAAAACATTTTATGGGCAGTATTGTTACATTCCATGGGTTGTCACTTGTTGAAAAAAAATGCTTTTATTCCATAATATTTCACCTATTCTGTTTGCAATTTGTGTGCCAGTAAACAACTAATTGTCATATTTCACTTTAACTTCTATTGTTAACTGTAGTCCCTTATTGCATGTCATGCCTTTAAGTCACCTGTTGCTTTCATTATTCTATTGTCCCTTTGTTATCCTATGAACCTTCCTAGAAGGGATTTACTCTCTCTGGGGAGAAATTCTAGGAACCCAATGATATGTATAAAAGGTAGGTTAGAGAATTCTAATCCTAAACAGTCATGAATTCTTTGTTATGTTTGGAATAATTTGAAAAACTATGGAATAGAAGTATTGTTTCTAGACACTTAAGAAAATTAAATTATTTTTTTGTAACTTATGTTGATCACAACACTTGTCTATTGTCATAGCTTAGGATTTTCACAATGAGAGAAATCACATAATTTTGAAATATAAAGGACAGTAACAAAAAGATAATAGTCAACATGATTTCAATTCAAATTCCCTTCAAATTGAATTCAATAAAACAAATGACATTCTGATGGAACCATAATGAAGAGTTACATATTGGACATTAATTTTTGGGTCTTTTTCGACAAGCATGTTTAGAAAATCAATTTAAAATTCTTATGATCCATAGTTTGAAATGTTCTGCTCATGTTGTCTTGAATTTAACTTATTGAAAAAATTGTTGTACATTCATTCTTCTGTTCATCTAAGGAATCATTAAATTCAGTCTTGCAAATTGAGATGATAGTCGCCAGGGGTACTTTTTTAATTTGTGTCAAGAGTTTGTGGAAGAGTAATGATGATTTCAGAAATGGTAACATCCGGCATTACAAAAAATTATTTTTTGAAAATATAATGAAGAGCATTGTTGGCCATATCTTTTTCATATTCCAGATTAATGTTGTGGCTGTAAGATCGGCTATCTAGCTTTCTCTAAGAAAATCCCTTGCTTAGCTATCAATGGTTCTCTCTCGGATACCCTAACGATGTTACCCACAGATACATATTTTTTCAAGTATTCTTCATATATTGATGGTTTATTGGAAAGGAACACAAACCCAACATTGTTATTTTGTTAATGATTTCATACTTTATGCTGCTAATGCATATCCTTGCCAACAACATTCGGTTTTGTATCTTGATGGAAGATCTGAAAAAATTTTTTGCCTAGATGTGATAATAACCAATGCTACGAAGACTCAGGTACCAGTTTTCTCTAAGAAGGTGAATATGTTGTAACCAGACATTATATCAGGACACACAATTCTGATACCTGCTTCGATTATTTTATTGATTGTCAACTTGGATATATCAATATGCTTTGTCATAATTACTTCACTAGAATAGCAAAGCCCCAAAAATCTGTAAAACTATTTTGAACTAGAAATAGCTGAAAAGTTAAAGCTTGGGAATATTTTTCACGTATGTGGAGCTCCGCCCCTAATCATTTCCTGATGCTGAAAAAAGCCATCCTTTTGATTGGAAACCTAAGTATTACAAGCAACTTCGACAAACTGGAACATTGAAGAAAGATCTGAGCGTTGTGTCTTTTTTATAGATATTTTAACAGCAATTGTTCAACTGACTTTACCCACTTGATTCCACAAAAAATGATAAATGTGACAAGTACGCCGCAATATACAGATTGTGGTTCAACTTAGAATGTCCTGAACTACACCTTTTATAAAATCTGTCATTTGGAGAACGGCACACTTGTGGAATAATTTTTCCAAGACGGTTTTTCCAAATGAATATAATCTACACCTCCTACTGTCAACTGTTTAGAAACGATTATACTACAATTTTTCTGATTACAAACTATGTACTACAACTGATTTTCCTTTTGTGCAGAACTTGTTGAGGCTTTGTAGGAGGGTGATCTGACCTTTGGAATATTTCTAGACTTTTTCAACTGACTGAATCACTTTTTGCTCTTTGAAAAGTAAACTAAATATAAAGTGAGGAGAAATGCCCTTTTGTGCGTAAAGTCGAATGTTGAAGGACAGCAACTGAGAGAAAGGGAAGTCAGACCATCTTTTCGGAAGTTGTCGAGATGAAGCTAGGTATTCCTCAAGGTAGCATCCTTGGCCCGCTAGATTTCATCATTTTCATTAATATCATTATCAAATATGTGATGTTGAAAATTTCTTTTTTAACAGACAAAAAAATGGGTGCCTAAATGAATGATATTGAATCATTCTTGTGTGTATTGCAAAAATGGTTCAGAAATAATAAATTAATTTTGATTCATTATAAAACACTTATTTTGTAGATATCAACATTCATACATAGACACATACAAATGGAGAAGGAATACAGTCCCAAATCTGTTTTTGGAAAGCTGTCAGTGTGTCTCGAGTTAATTATTAGGTAGTAAAATGGGTAATTATTCATGAGTAATGGCTACCTTTGCACTCAAGTTCTGTTTCATGAATTCAAATGAACTTGAACTTTGTTAACAATCAACATAGGCTATAAATAGTTTCAGTGCTATTGGACAGAACATCTCACGTGAGTGTGATGTTTAATGTTTTGTTTGCTGCTTGTGTCTGAACAAACCGGTTGAATTCCATTTTAAATATTTGAAATTGAAACTAGTGTTATTTTGAATATGTCAACTATATGTTATAGTATCAACTGATATCTGAAAGGTCGAATATTTCATCAGAATGGCAATGACGATTACAAAATGTAATTCAAGTTTGACATTATTGGACTTAGTTATGAATAATTATTAAAGGAAGTTTTTTTTAAGATGAATATTTGATAAAAACATTATTATTATATATGTTTAACATTTACAATTAATTCTGAGCAGTGGTGTATATAGAATTTTGTTTTGGGGGACATCTTTCGGTACATAATACTGTGAATTGAACTGCATTTTTTATATTATACAGGGTATTTGCTTATTATGCTTATCAAACCAGTTATTAATTTGTTTATTATTGTCCTGATAACCATAAGAATGTAGCAATCAGTATGCCCTCTACAAGTACCACAAATATTTCTCAAAAAAATCATCAATCAGAATACATGAAGCATCAATTAAATTAAATGAGTTAGTATTTCAACCCTCTATTCCCAGTAAGGTTTTTTTACACAGTACATTTGTCAGAAGTTCGAGGAACACATTAATTTGTTTCTTCTACCTCTATTTCACGATGTTATCTCAGGTGTTGTTACTTTACTTATGCTATCTCATTAATGTTTGTTTTGAAATAATGAAATATTTACCCATCGAATGAAATATTTACACATTATCATTGATAATTGTAAGTGAATAATGTCAGTTAACAGCTGATAAAATGAGTAGAGTGAAAAATTCTTGAAACTTTTTAGGTACACCATACAATGCTTCAATTTTCATTCTAATATTTAATTTATAATACTGTCAGCAGGATAGGGATTTTTAGTTTATTGAGAATTGTCTATAAACAATGTGTCTTTCAACAATAAAATTCAAAGGTTTTTAAATGTAACCAAATTTATGCATTTACATAATTGTCTCTTTGAATTCGATTCAGTTTAACACATCTTGAAAAAAAAAACAATGAAAGCAGTCAAATATGGAAATTGATTTCAGAAAGTACATGTTGAAAACAAATTCAAGGGTAATAGAAAAAAAATGCAAATTATAAAATCAACTAATTTGATTTTTTTCAATTGATACTTTAATTTTGTAATGGAATAGTGCTTCTTCATTTTGTCTGGAATTGAGTTATATATAATGATCTCATCCTGATATATCGGCTCATTTCCAAATCTTGTTTATATTTTAATTTTTTTTTGATAGTAATTTTGTTTGTCTTGTGGCATGATTATGAATATGTCCAATTCAAATAAAATTGAATTTATTTGAATTATTTCAACATAATGAATGAAACAGTTGATTTTTAGTTTATAGAGTGAATTTAAGCCATTATTCATTCCTTATAGTTTATTAGCAATGAATATAAATTACTGCTGTTTGTATTTTCAAATAACGTGTCACTACATTGTCAATTATATCTTGATGACATGATACATGTTTTATTTCATGTTCATGATACATATTTTCCTAAGCACTGCAAATTTATGCATTGATTATTTCCACAGAAAAATATGATTTCATTGGAAGACTACTTAAACCCGATGAACAACCTACCAATTATTCAGATGAAGAAGATGAACCATCAGCTGCTGGTGATAAATCCAAAGACGATTGAAATAAATCGTTTGTAAAAAAATTATTTTCAAGATAAAAGGCTGAAGCGGGATTTAATAATCCATTGTTAATAAATTTGGCATGATGTCATCATGTTCTACTAACACTGTTCGACTAATATAATAAATTTCGGTTAATGGCAACAACACACGTTTTTTAAATACTTTTTTCTCATTTTATATGATGAAAAATGTCAGTTTTTTTTTTGAGGATTAAGATGTTGATATTTTTAGTTCAATTTGATGACATCTTTCCACTAAAAAATGCCCTTGATTTCTTATATATGTGAAAATAACGTTGACAGCTTCTTACGTTTACGATATATTAAGAATATATATTGAGAAATTTTTTTAAGTTCTTCCATACTTTCTAAGAATGACGATATCAGGAATCGAACTGCAAATGTTATGAAACGAAATACTTTCGTTTAAATGTAGTTTAACAGCTACATGTTTATCGTTTTTATGATTTCATTACTGGCTTGTAACATTCTTCAACTACTTATGATTGCAAGTTGTAATTTTTATCTCGCCAGCTTAATAAATTATGAACTTTTGATGCCAGTATGATTGAAAAGCATTTTTCATCTAATTTTTTTTCACACGTCTCCCAAATATAGTTACACTGTTTTAACATTTGTTCATGTCAATTTCTGTATCAGAATTATTTTCTGTGAATTATATAAAAAAGTGAGATTTAAGAATTTTAAATGAACAGCCTGTTGGGTTTTAAGATATTTTATATTTTTTATAGTGTTTTTCTTAAATTTCTGTGATACATCTAGAGAGACATATTTCAGACTTACTTGCATAAAAATTCCAAATTATGAATTTTTCATGATTAGTTTATACTTATAATTGGGTGTGGTTCTATACTCTGGTGTATTTGTATAATTATATTTTTTGTGAAAACGGTTTTGAATATTTCATTTTCTTTTAGTCCAATGATATATGAATATATTTTGAAACAGCAAATAATTAAATGTTAGAAACATAAGGCAAATGTATTTTTCTTTTGGGGTGGTGCAGGCTTCAATTGTAGGTGACTTAAAATTTTCAGAAACAAAGACTATTAGAATTGAAGGGGTTATATTTTTTAGGAGTGATTAGTTTTTGGGAAAGAAAGTTTTTTGGCTTTCTACTACTCCATCTTGATACAAAAATGAAGGATGAGGGAATCTTCCAAAGATTCACTCCCTTCCTTTCTTTGGAAGATTCCCTCATCCTTCATTTTTGCATCAAGATGGATTAGTAGAAAGCCAAAAAACTTTCTTTCCCAAAGACTATTACTTTGGTACCATGAAACAATTATGACGCTCAATCAAATTAAAAAAAAAAAATTGTACAAACCAGCTTGTTGAATACAATAATTGAACAACGCATTTACTGGAAATTTCAGTCAGAAATCCAACTAGGGTATCTTCATGAGTTGAAATCTACAATGAAAATAAAGCCCTTCTGGGGATGGTCATTTACGTCTCGGGAAGTTTACACTGCACAAAAAAAATGAATGCATCTTGGATGTGCCTAGTACTAAGAGCTGTGAAAGTTTTTTCAGCAAGAAATCGTAACCCTTCCATCCTTATATATTTCTGAATTGTTTTTATATTTTCACCATCAAGTGAAATCACTTTATGGTTCAAAATCACTTCCATTTACCAGTCTGTAAAAATAGAGTACTTTCTAGTCTCCTAATAATACATTCAATAAATTACGAAATAAATTGAAAAATTAATCTTTGTTATCAACTTTCAAAAAGCAACTCAATACATTTCTTGTTACAAGTTGTTTTTATTCAACAACGAATATTTTTCAAAATATGTCTCAAAACCGTAACAACATTCACTTCAGGCGTGTTCATAGTACAATAAAAAGAGAATTGCCTCTTCCGGTGACTTGAAATCGTATGAAGGAAATGAATTCTTTGTACTTCAATGACATCCGAAATGGTGCTACTGAGGAAATTATCCTAAAACTTTCAAGTACTCCATATTCCGATTGTTTTCCATTTAAGTAAAATTTTACATCAATATCTCCTGTATTATGTTGTGTAGGGTTCCTGTGAATGTTTGAAAGAAGTTGTTGGTAGCTCTTCTAGTTTGTACCCGCGAAAAATCTCTGTACATGATCTACACTTTTTTAGGAGTTTTTATTGGAGTTAATTTACTTCTTTTTTTTTGGAAGTTTCCCATATGTTTTGTTTGATGATAGAGAAGTAGAAAGCCACAACGTTTCAAAAATTTTATTAAAAGCCAAGAAGCTCTCTGAAAAATTGACTGGACCATTAATCTTCATCAATGCCTAAAAAATCTGTACTGTTGTTGTGGGTATTGGGGAATTATACTCATTGCCTACACATGCTCCTTATTATCTAAGCGGCACCATATTCTATACTTCTGTTTCCTACTTCTAGTCAGGGTAATCCCAATAAATATCTAATTTTGCTTAACATTTAGACGGCTGTTACAGACTTTTTCAAAGGGTAGGGTTGGTCTTCAATTGATAAACAAGTGCATACTACATAGTCAGTCTGTCTCTCACAAAATCACAGGTCTCCTGGTGGACGTTTTGTTGTGTTACAAACTTTTTGTCGCGCAACTCGAAGTAGATGTACCCAAAATGATCGTACTTTCCCACATTTTCTCCTTCTCCTCAAAATAAGAAGTAGTGGTGCTTCTTCTTCGAAATTCATATTGAAACTGGAAGCTAACTCTGTCACCACAAAATATAGATGTCAGTTGCATCAACTGCAAGTGCGGTTTATATGACCACAAGAATGTGGTTGGGTCAACCGCGAAGTGCAGTCAACGTGGCCACAATGTTGTGGTTGCCTCAACTGCAAATATGTGGTCCGTGTATAGTTTTCAATTTGAAAATATTGGAATTCGTGTTAGTCAGCGACTGCCTTTAAAATACAACTGAATGATAAGTTCTTTTTTATAACATGATCTTAAAAAAAAACAATGTACTTGAGATTGTTTATGAAAATGTATATAACAATGAAATAATAAACATATTTTGCAACAAAGCATATAAAACCAAGGCATTTGCCAGATAAAAATAAACAAAAATGTAAAATTTTTTTTCATATAACAATATTTCGAACCCTTCAAGATGTAAAATACATTTACAAAGAAAATGATCACAATTTAGTGTAGCTCGAAGCAAATGTTCATGGAATTCTTACCCCACATATGGACAAAAATGTCTGCCTATTCCTAAGAGATATAACAGGTACGAGTGTATAACTTAATTGTATGTCTTTTGTGAAATCTTCAAAATATTTGGAAAATAAGGTGGAATCCATATTTTTTGAAACGGAATAGAAAATGTTCAAGTTGATCACGGATGTTGTGTCATTCTCGTGTTCTTGTCTCAGTTTCTGTATTGTATAATCCATTGCTTCCTTGAAAACTTCACTGTTGAAAGGGGAGTCTTCCTCGGGATGACCTATACGACAAAGTATTGCTGATACGTTATTCTCATGATTCCAACGTCTGTATATTGATATTGTATATTTTTCGATGCATTTTCCCCTTTCTTCATCTGAAACGAAAAAATAATAAACTGAAGATGAATATAAAGGAGGTCCCACCGGAAACCGCCTCAATTTGTATATGGAAACAGACAAAGAAGATATTGATAAAATACAAGATGGAGGCACTTAAGGTTGAACTAAAAGTGACAATTTGCATACTTTAAGTGAAATACTCTATTCTTGGATTCTATAATGCTTTTACATATCATATTCTATACATTTTTTGCTATTTGGGAGCTGTCTGACTTGGCCATTTCTTTCTGAGTCTCTAGAAAACGCGTTTCCCCTCCCATCTTTTCATGACGTCCATTCCGACAATATTGTTTCCTGTACGAGTTTTTACAAACTAGTATGCATGTGAATGTTCATTATATTCTAGACATAATTTCGGTTGTCTATAAATTGTTTGCCTCCTGTGCTTCACATTTGCATAGAACATGACGAGCTGTCTTTGTCTCTTTATTGCATTACCTGCGGTTGAGATCTCATTCAAACAGCCCTATTTTGTTGAAGTGGTCTCTGAATGAAAAGTTTCCAGTGAGTAGCCGTGTAATTATTCTGCAGTTCTTCAGTTCGTTTTTCAGATGATACAATTTTACATGTGCATTCCCAGGTTTATTTATATTTCTTGCTGACCCATTTCTTGATATGTTCCCATACCATAGATTTTGGGACCATCTCAGTTCTTCGCCTATGTTTCCGGAATGTCCACGTACCCAGTCAATCTATTCAGATCCGTCATTTCTTCAAATCATCACTGCATTCCCAGAACAGTCTCAATATGTCACTTTTGGGTTCATCAATGTCCCAAGAGCAGCCTGGCTGTCTTTAATAATATTGATACAGTCATTTCCTTGAGACCTCAAATCAATATTCCTTAACAGGTGTTTCTGCCTAGCATATATTCGCATGTCTTCATTAACTGACTTTTCACGATTTGTGACTTAATGTGATAATATATTTCGGTGTAATGTGGTCTGTGAATACAAATGTTCAATCCCTGATGTATCAGTAAGTTGTTTTGTCACTGTCTATCAAATCGAAGAATATACTTTCAACATTAAGGTTTTCATATCAAAAATAACTTTAACTATAGAAAAAATTGATTGAATTACTAGTGTTTAATTTCTTTGTTATATTTTAATGTTATACAGTGTTATCAGTAAAGTCTACATCATAATATGAAATGCATAGTTATATGTAATGTTTCTTGGATTATTAAATTCACTCACAAATAATTTACTGCACCATCATTGGTACAATAAATTAAAATATAAATGGTGAAACTTCTTAGAAATGACACTTTTAGGTTCATTTATTTCTAGTTTTTTCTCGGAAACCACTACAGTAAATTTCAGAAAGTGGGACACGTTGAAAAGAGAAATCAATAACCTTCAAAATGATATATCGCTTGACTCCTGATTCCACTAAAATTTGAGGGTTGGATTTCAACTAGTCGGGGGGTTGGAAGTCACAAAGTTGGTAATTGGCATAAATTCCATTTATGAGAAATTGGCCTTGATTAGTTCTCACTGACTCACCCTATATTCTATATTATACAGGGCTATACATTATAAAGTGCTAGGAGTGACAGATATACTACTAAATGCCATTTACCTGGAATAATTTCTTATATTTTGAAATAATATGGACTGAGTAGAACATCATCAGAATCAAACCCAAATTATATAAAAGTCTACTGCATAGAAAAAATTAATGATGATTTTCGTCATTTTTGAGAAGAGGCTACTCATATAAACTGCAAAATCCAAAAATACTAATCACTGAACGATTGAAAATACTGTAATTCAAATCATAAATTATTGCTTATTATACCAAAGCCCTAAAAAAGTAATAATAAATATGACATAACGAAAGATATCAACTTCAAGTTTATATTAAAAAAAGCAGTAAAATAGGTTCATTTTATTAACACAGACGATGCAGTAGAACCTATTTTTCCTTATTTTTACTTACAGTCAAATTGATTGTTATATTTATGAGCCCAAACATGCCATTCTACAGCAGCACTCTTTGGCAAACCAGTTACTACCACATATTCGACTATTGCATTGTTAGTTTTTTCTTCCCATAATTTCCTAGCATGTTCTACGAAGGCGACATTAGAAACATAACAAATACCCTGCAAAAATCTATTTTTATTATTAGTGAAAGATCAAACACATTTTCTTCATACAAAGTTACTTTAATCTTGGTACCAACGATTCTTTTAGAATAGACTAGAATTTATCAGATTTTGGTCCAATACTGACCTGTACTACATTACTCAAGTTAAAATTTGAATCCACAGCCTTTAGCAGTCTTTCAAGATGTCTCAAACCCAATCGACATTCAGCCTTTATTCCTCCTTTGACCAGTTCCATGCTACCAGGTACTAATCCAATCTGCCCCGCTAAAATTGAGTAAAAATCAAAATCATATTCAACTACAAAATGGATATTAGGGTACAGTACGAAGAAAAATATTTTAAATATATTGGGTGTCTTAATAGTGCATATTTGCCTGATATATCGATAATACTGATATACAGAGTAGCCCATTTAAAAAGGGATTGTATGCCAACACAGTTCTTTCCTATCCGATCACAACTATCAACATTTTCTTAATGTAAGATATCATGAGCTGAATACTATGGAAAACAATTATAATTAAACATTTAATAAAAGTCCAAGATGAGAAAATGTTTTGAACAAGGAGATAGACATTTAAGAGTTATTATTGTAGTTCGTTTTATTTGACATTCAAAATACTGAACATGTATTTCTTTAATTTGGAAAATTCCAATTATCGGAAAACTGTTAGAAATAACATATAACACGACAATTTGGAAACACTTATACTATGTGAACGACAATAATAAAAGTAAATATTTGACAATATATCAATGATATCAAAAACATATTTGAAAGTTTTTTAATATACAGGGTGATTCGAAAGTACTTTGACAAACTTCAGGAGGTGATTCCTCACAATATTCTAATATGAATTGTCCAAATAAATAAATATCCGGAAACGCTTCGTTTCCAAGATACAGAATGTTAAATTTTCATTTTCGTTTTTTTCAAATAGCTTTTGAAATTTTGAACTTAATTAAACGAAACTTGTTAATAGGAGGTTTTTGAGGTGTCGAATTCGAACCTGATGTTCTTATTGCTCTTACTCGTAGGGGGCGCCACCTACACGTCTTTCTCTTTTTTAAAGATTCATAACTTTTTTGGGCGTACTTCTAGCACATTTTTCAGTAAAAAAATCGATTCCTCTATCATATCTACGTAAATAAGCTACCCTTGTTACTAGTCGCTGTAAGCAACCGTTTTCTAAATATTTGGACTTGAAAACTTCAAGTCGATCATTTGATAATCGATGCATATTGAAGTTATTACGAATATTTTGCATTTTTCACAAGAATGCTTGGGAAATAAATTGGACGTTTGTGAGTAGTTTTGGTAATTACATATTTTGTGACAGTTAGACGTTTTGTTCAAGTTTCCGTAAGTAGAAGTAGAAAACACTTATTTTGAAAAAAATGATTATTTAAACAATAATGCTCATTTAGCCGATATGCATTTCGTTTGTGGCCTAAGAGGGCAGCTGATATTATTCGAAGACCACGAGCAGTCCGAACCCCAGAATTGGAAGAAGCTGTTTTGAACGCTCTTGAGGAGAATTCAGAAACAAGCACAAGAGTAATTGCTGTAGCTGTCAATTCTACTTAGTCCACAGTTTGGAGAATTATCCACGATCAACAGTTTTATCCATACCATAATCAAAGAGTACAAGCTCTTTTGCCACGAGACTTTCCCCAACGCATTACTATGTCTCAATGGTTTTTGAGAAAATTGGCTGGAAATCCTCCATATTTAAGATATGTACTCTTCACGGACGAGGCAAACTTCTCCCGAAATGCTAATACAAACTTTGGGCTCTCGAAAATCCGCACGCAGATAGTGAAAGGCATTATCAGTATCAATTTTCTGTAAATGTATGGGCGGTAATAATTGATAATTACTTGATAGGTCCTTTCTTCCTTCCGCTCCGACTGAATGGCGCAACTTACAGACACTTTTTAGGAAATGAATTACCGGGACTACTTCAGAATGTACCATTAGAAATTCGTATCCGCATGTGGTTTTTGCATGATGGGGCTCCGGCCAATTTTAGCGTTGTAGCCAGGGAATTCCTTAACACAGTCTATCCAAATCGACGGATCGGTAGGGGTGTAGAAGAACCTAACCAGGCGTAGGCACCAAGGTCCCCAGATCTAAACACGATAGATTTTTATTTTTGGGGACATTTGAAGTCACTAGTTTATATTCAAAATTTCCTGAAATAAAATGTTGACATTTCTTGCAAATTTTATTAAAACAAATACTGATTATGCACCCTTGATACAAAAATAATTATTTCGCGTGAGGATGTTATAAAGGAACGTACCCAACAGTAATGATCTCTTCAAACGAGTAAAATGTCAAATTCATTTCCAAAGCATTCTTGTGAAAAATGCAAAATATTCGTAATAACTTCAACATGCATCGATTATCAAATAATCAACTTGAAGTTTTCAAGTCCAAGTATTTAGAAAACGGTTGCTTACAGCGACTAGTAACAAGGG
>WOGN01000463.1:0-24709 GCA_015342105.1 Leptinotarsa texana
CCTGTTACATTTCATTTTTTTACTTATTTTTACTTGTGTTGTCCACTTTACCTTAATTTTTTAAATTGTTTAGACATGCTTTGTCAATAAGAAATTTCATTCTTCGACAATAAGGTACATTTTGAATTGAATTGAATTGAATTTACCCTTTACCATTAGAAATAATACTAATTCCATTATTTTCAATAATATCATATTCTATTATCGCATAGTATTCACCTAATTGAGATCACAATAGACCGGGAAAACCATTTAAAAAAACGCTCCAGGTACATAACCTCACAGGTGATGAGTAAGCCTAGAGATATTATGGAGAACATACTTGTTGGAATCAATCATTTAGTATAACCTATGTCTGTGATAAAACTCACCGTTTGGCTGAAAAACGCAAAAAACCCTCATTTGCGAATTTTAACTTTGAATATTTTTTCGCCAATGTGGTAATTATGGATGATTTTCACATATCATTCATAACATTTTTGTAATTTTGCATGTTAAGTTAGAGAAACGCGCGTGGGAAGAGTGAGCTCCATAGATTTATTGAAAGTATTTATACTAGACTCATTTTAGACCAGAAACTCCACTTCTACTCATCAAGTTAGGATGGCTTTCAATTGAAAATCTTGAACAGTGCTTCCAAATCTATCTATCAAGTAGCAGTGATAGTTGAATAACCAGTAATAATTAAAAATCACGTTGAAATATAATTTAGCAACGTAAGTAATTCAGGGTGTCATTTTCAGACTTTGGGAATAAACTCACCTTGACAAGGTAAATAAATTTCTTCGATCAAGTTATTCTGAATATAGTTACGGAGAGTCTGTTTAACATATTTTGTCGACATCATCAGAAAATCACTTTTAGAATTGATGTACGTAATATTAATGTGAGTTATAAAGGCTAACTAACTCCGCCACCCTTTTGCGCAGAGATATTTAGAAGGAGATTTAGTTACCAGATTTGTGCAATTTATAATTACATTCCCTAACCCATAAAACGAGATGACTTTAATTATTTTAGCGAATTTCAACTATCACAAATGTACAAATAGTCAGAATATTTCAAAATAATTATTCCTTTTTTGTTTATTCCTTTGTGTACCTACGGGAAAGGTGTATGAGATGATCCATTGAGGGAAGATGATCCTTCTATATTGCAACGAAACTAGTAGTGCCATCTAGTTGAGTTTATCGTCCCTGATATTTCCCCGCCACAGTCAATCGTAATGGCGTCTTAAGCGACAGTTAAATTTTTTGAGGAAGGAAACAAAAATTATGTGACTTTAATCTAAGGTAAGGTTGACTTTAAGATTATATTTAATGTGTTCTAACATACTTTAGTGTTGTGGCTGATGTATTAGTTAGCTTTGTACATCACTCTATTTTGATTTTCTAACAGCATGGAAACAGTTGAAACCACACAGGTTATGTTATTTACCATTGAATTAAAAAGGTTGTGTTGGGGCAAGATCATGTTACCGGTGTACAAGACGATCCGTGTGGATCATCTTGTACAACACGTCATAATAATCGTATCTACTATTACACTTATTACAGGAACATTTTTTTTACCTTTGTGTTATTATGTATTTTACTAATAAATATGTCTTAATTAATAGGAACTGCCTGCATTATTACCTAAATAGTGGAATATTTCAAATAATAAAATATAATTTAATCTTATGATGCACTGTTTGGAACCTTTGGTGTAGTAATGAATATTACTGGAGTTTTTTCTAACACCAAATCGTTATTTTTTACACCTCGACACGTGTCGAACAGCAAGTAAACAATTCCGAGTGCCTGTTATGTCGCTAAAAAGGCGGGCTAAAGCCAAAAATAAAGTGGCTGTCAATGGAATTGAATGTTTAGGTGGGAAAAAACAGTTTTTACGGCAGAACAGGAAAATGAGCTCGGGAAGCATATTACAGATATGGAGATGAGGATGTATGGATTAACACGACAAGATGTTTTATCTTTGGCGTATCAACTTGCTGTAAAAATAATATCACCAACCCTTTCAAAAGAGATAAAGCAGGATATGATTGGTTGAGAGGATTCCGTCAACAGTTTCCAAATATAGCCCTTCGTGCATCTAAATCCACTTTTACTGTTCGAGCATGGGCCTTTAATAAACCAGTGGTAGATCAGTTTTATTCCACATTAAAATGTATTCACGAGACAAAAAACCACCGTACCTATAACGTTGACGAAAGTAGCATTTTCTACGGTGTCTACCATACATACAAAGGTGTTTGCAGGAACTGGACGTAAACAGGTAGCTCGAGTTACATCAGCTGAAAGAGGGGAGACTACAAAAGCTGTAATTTTCATTTCTACTTCTGGAACTTTTGTACCGCCTATGTTTATCTTTCGAAGAGTTCGTGTAAAGATGTAACTAATAGATGGCGCACCACCAGGCCACGCATGGGTATGTAATTCATCTGGATGGATGAATTTGTAAGTTTTTACTAAATGGTTTGACCATTTTATAAGCTACACGAAACCCAGTTCTGTTGAATTTAGATGGCCATTTTCCACACACAAAAAATTTGGAATTAATATTGAAAGCTCTAGAAAACCACGTCACTATTGTCTGTTTGCCTCCACACTGCACTCATAAACTGCAGCCTTTAGATATCAGTTTGATATATCCCTGAAGTATATACCACAATCAGTCACTCGAATAATGCATGAACAATCTTGGTAGGCCACTAATATATTTCAGATTGAGTGTTTTATTTAAAAGCAGCTGTCCCATTAAATGCCATCAATGGGTTTGTCGAAACTGGGACATTCCCTTTCAACCCGGATGTGTTTACCGAAGCTGACTTTATCGCTGCAGCAATAACCGAAATGAAATTTAATGAAGTCTCTATGTAATAGAAACGCCTACAACGGTATCAAATATACAACAACTACCAACAACCTCCACTTCACACGTCTTCCCAGATTTGCAGAATAAAACATCGTCATCAACTACCATGAATGATGGGAATTTGTTAATTTGAGGTCTTTTGTCGCCATTGCCATCTACGAGCTTCGCACGCACCTCGAGTGTATCGCCATCCATTCTGGAAGATACCCAATGTGAACCGTTTAATGTTGCACCAGCTCAAATTCATCCGTTCCCCAAAATAGTCGGTAAAAGAAGCTATCTTAAGAGAAAATGAATAGGCACTTCAATCTTAACTAGCACGCCATATAAAAATTATTTAGAGGAAGAAAGAAATAAAAAGACAGATAAAGAAAATAGAACCAATAAAACACAACAAAATGTAAAGGAAAAACATCTCAAAAAGAAACAAAAAGGGAGAAGTGTAGGCAAAGGAATGTTAAATAAAAGGAAGAATATTGTATCACAGTCATCTGAAGAAGAAGACGCAGAATGTTTTTTCTGTATGCAAACATTTTCCAAAGATGATGATGGTGAGGGATGTATAAAATGTTGTGTATGCCAAAGATAGGGCCATGAAGCTTGTGTAGGGATAGATAGAGATGATCCTGATTAATTCACATGTGATTGGTGTAAAATTACACCAGGAAAGATGGTCACCGGGGTGTACAAGATATTTCTTTTTATAAAATGGTGTTTATAATAATAAAACATAATAAAATATATATTTTGAATATGACGACGATTAGATAGATACATTTACTATGGATAAATGTATTTATATCTGCAATAAGTCGAATATTATTCAAATTACAAGCATTTTCCCTTAAGTGAATCATCTTGCACACCTTTACCCTACTAGGTAACATTTTTCAGGTTAAGTGGGAGATAAATTGAATGATGATTTGTCACCATGCAAATTGAATTTCGCCTTTTATTTTCATATAACAATCAAATTGTACCTGATTGATTTGTTTGAAATGTATTTGAAGATAATAAAGACGATATTATTATCATTATTATCATTACGATTCAAAGTGATAACCACACAAAATATTTTCGTCAATATGCTTCACAAATGTTATTGAACAAAGCAAAGAGTGATTGTATTTGAGGCATTTCAACTCCGAAATCGAAACCAGGTTTGCAAAAAATTCACCACATTTTTTCCAATCATGCCAAGCGTCAGAAACTTTGACTGTAAACCTATTTATCTTGATTATCATTTCATCACAAAGGTATTGTAAACTTAGCATAGCTAATTATTATAGTTCTTTCCACTTCGGAAATTTTATTACTTTATTGTAAAGTTGTGTTCCTTAGATTAGGTTTGCATTGATGCTGAAATGTAGCACAACATAATGTTGATAAATACTTACCTCCTGTTTCTCAGGCATTCGAACCTGTATGCTAAAAAAGCCGAGGGAAATTTGCAGTAAAAGAGTATAGGTGTTGCAAGAAATGGCGAAAAGACTAACTTTTTTCTACCTTTTGGCATCACATTCAAGGTGTTATCTTCGCTTCTTCATATAAAAATTGAAATCTGTATTTGTTTTCACGATCCGGAAAATTATTAGTGTGAGATTACGATTAACTTTTATAGATAAGATCTCGTTGATTACTTCTGAGAAAAAGTTTTTCCTTAAAAAAAAGCTACTTGGTTAATATAATCAATACGCCCTAGAATGAACATACGGAAAACAAAAAAGGACAAGAGAATTATTTATATTTAAATTTGATCTGAGAAGATTATGAAACAATTTAAACATTTTTTGCCGTATCAACTATAATATCTCTCTCTGTTGTCCATCCATGGTACGAGACTCATTTTTGGTATATACTCACTGTCACAGCGCACCAGATTATTCCTAAAAAAAATTATTCATTATTATTCTCTCCTAGTTTCTACGTTAGTGAAATGTATACAACTTATTTTCAGTAATAATATCTTATTGGAATAACTGATAATTGATAGGTGTTCACTACTATTTTCGGATAGTATTATCGGATTTTCAGCTGTTTTGTTTTGAGTCAAACTTGTCATTAATTAATTGATCTGAGAGAGTAGTTGTAACCGGGTTGTTGTAATATAAATTGGTATCGAACGTTCATTTTTCCGAAATTTCTCTTTTACTCGATCCTTTGTATCTTAACTTTGTGACATTTCCAGCCTGAATTGACTCATTATCCTTCCCCCATTATAAGAAGATAGAAGAGGGAAGATTCAGGACTATCTCCAATGCTGTTATTTGGTGTAGTTTTCTCTGAATCCGTTGTATCCAAAAAACAAATCTTTGTACCCTGCTTAGTCTGTTCAAAGCGATCGTTTCTTTATCTCTGGACACTAGGCCATAGATATATAATATCTATAACATATTATGTTACATGCACTCAACAATACATCATGTCTGGTTTCAGTCTCAATGTATTTTCGTAAATGCGTTTGGCCAGTTCCGGGGCAGCATCCTTATCTTTCCCTACTCTTTCTAAATGTTGGTTTCAGGTCAGTCTGTGATCTTGTATCACTCTCATATAACTAACCTCCCCCGACGAACTTTTCTCCTTGAAGTTTTAGAGGTCCTAATCCCCCTCTCTTAGTAATCTTGGTCTTATGTTTCAGAAGACATAGTTACTTATCCATTGCAAGGTTACATAACAGTGGAAACGAATCCTCCTCCTCCCCTGGGAACAATCCTTTGCCACCCGTGTCAGTACTGTTTCCTCCATAATGGTCTTGTAAATCAATCTTCCTATATGTATGATTGATTCTAGGTACGCATAAACAAATGCGCCTTCAATGTCGAAAAAAGCAGGTGAATAAATTCTTTTGTTTTAGAAAGCATATTCTGTTTCTTTCCGTGACCAGATATACCTGATCTGTACCTACGTATATTGGTTTCGATGCAGTGGTTTGTTAACCAGTTCCACCAATATGTCTGTTGAATAGTTTTTCCAATTCTGTCCATACAAATGATATGACACTGATTGATCCCAAAACCTTTGCCAAATCATGTCCGAATTTCCCAGATTTTGGTATGAAGTTCTGCAATAACACTGGATAAATGCTGTTTGGTAGGACGACTTCTTTGATTGGAATGCGTTTTTGTCAACTGGTAATCCTTTCTGGACGCTCCTATGGTGAAGGTCTACAGTTCCAAATTTGTACCGGACTCCGGTAACCGAATTTTTAGCTTCAGTGATGATGGATATGTTCACTGCGTATCGTCTGATTCGTGCTGAGGCCTCAATTTTACTGATTCTCTATCTTATACTTTTAAGAGATCGCCATGCAGAAACTCGAATTTGAAAAATCTGTATTCTTTTATGATTGCCATTTCAGCTTCATCAAATTTTCATATACTTTCAAATATTGAACACACTGTACTGAATTAACTGAAAATTTATCAATTCAATGTGACATAAACTAAGTTTCAATTAAATTTCAGTAAGTGACCTACTTCTAACAACTTACCTCTCACCAATCTTCTCAAACACATTAGGTTGCATCGATTCTATTTCTTTAGTATTGTCGCAAATTATTCTAGCAAGCGACACTTTCTGGATCTCTTTCAACTGTAGATCGCTGAAAGCATTGGGTTGGTCCCGATTGGTGTAGAAGTATCGATCGCCTTTTTTGGAACGCATCATTTGATCTTCGATGATACAGGAGAAAGTTGGACCCAGTAAAGGTTTGGGTTCTTCCATCAAGCCGCCAACAATTAGGTCCACGTCGTTGGGATGTGAGTAAAGTGTTTGCAAGGCTTTTAGGTTCTGTGAAATAATAAAAATTATGATTACCATATTCAAACACGGGACTTTAATTTTACATTTCACATACATGCGAATATGAGAAAAATGGGAATCTAAATCTTGTGTCCTGCTCTTTGGTAGGCCAAAGAATCGTTGGAGCGAATTGATTAACATTTCCATCGATAGCGTTCGAATACCAAAAAGTAACGTCACGAAAAATTAAGACCTTCATCTCAATAATTCTCTGCTATCACTACACATGTTTCTCAGATTCTTATAAAAGGTTTATATAAATCTAAAATTAGTATACTCGAGTAAAAATCTTTTGAACAAAAAAAAAAAAAATAAAATTTTTCTCTGTGACGCACTGGTACTATCTCATGCCAACTATGCTGATACTATTTATCGTCTAGGACTCTTGAAATCTGACAGGCAGAGACATCAAAAACTGCAGAATTCGTGCATAAGACTCGTTACAGGCGTAAGGAGACGCGAGCATGTGTCTCAATACCTGGAACAACTCAGGTGGCTGAACATGGATGCTAGGCACACACTGCATTCTGCTAGTTTATTCCATATGGTCATATCCACTGGGAAACCTGCCTACCCATTCACGACTGTCCTTCAGAACCGATATACATAATCTAAATTTGAGATTTACACGTCGTTTGACTGCAACTAAACATAAAAATTCTCTTTTTCGAGGATATTTTTCTTATAACATTGCACCCCTATATAATCGGCTACCCAATGAATTGAAATCCCTACCCCTATCACTACTTAGCTTCAAGAAAAATCTGAAAAGATTTATGCTACAATCCGGTTCTCTTCATTTATAACATTGATAAGTTGACACCTATACATAATATGTTTTTACTATAAATATGTAGTAATCATCAAATTTATCATTATGTTTGTGACATGATTTTTCCCATATAAAACATCAAATTCTCATTTATTCGTTTTTGTCTCTTTTCTGTTTTCTCTTTTTCTTCTTCTTCTCTCCCTTCTTTTCTTTTTTTATTTTTCATTATGTTCGATTGCAAATAATGTGTATTAATATAAGTTATCTATTACTGGTTGGATGGAGGAGCAATTTCTGCCTTGATTTATCATGTGCAGACGTTAAATTCTGCCATTTGTTAGGTTGAATTAGTATTTCTTGTACTGAGTAACCTTTCAATGAAAGCATTTATTTTTTCCCCTTAGTGTTCGCTGGTCAGGCCCTATCTCCCGAAGCCCCGATACATTCGGGAGGGCGCGCCAGCATTATCAATCCCCACATCGTGGGGTAAGTGATCATTGGGTCGGAGAAGCAACCATCTTGACAGAGTGATCTGGATAGAGTCTGCGGAGTTCGAAGGGAAAATCTCGATATTTCAGTTTTTCCTCCTCTTTTCTGACGATATTTCTCTCTCCAGGAGCTGAAAACTTCACGACAAATACCGTTTTGCTCTGGTGGTCGAGAAGGACTACATCAGGCTTATTAGCTTGCATGAACCTGAGGGTGGGGAACAAATACTTTCAAAAAATTCGGCACTTCTCGTTCCCCACAACGGATTCAATATTCCCCGGAGCGTAGGGCAACACCGGTGTCTCGTCAATACCGTAAGAGTGTCGTATATGGTAACATAGCACTTTTAGAGCCGCGTTATGTCGATGGATATAGGCCGAGACCGCATATGCTGGACATGCTGCTGGACATGCTAATAACAAGTGCATTAGGGTCTCGGGCGCCTCGCGGCAGGCCGAGTATTTATTATTATTATTAATTAATGAATCAAATAGCTTCATCATGAATAAAAACGCATGATTCGGTATTTTCATTGTATTCAACGGAATTAATGTGTTGAACGAGAACTGCAATTATTGAATGGTACAAGAGGTCCAGTTAATATTTTTCAAAAAATAAATTGATGCTGTAGCCGTTACTACGTGGTAGGAGATCATGAAAAATGGGAATTAAAACTTCCTATGTGTTTTTACCACTTGTATTTGTAACTGACGTCACTGCAGTTTCGTCCTACAAGGACATTTTCAAACGTTCTTGATGAAGAACGGTCAGATAGTGGATAAGTTAATTAGGAAGATAAAATTTGTGAATTTATAGTTCTTGCATAAGAAAAAAAAATACATGATTGCATTGGTTCAGATTTATGAAAAATTAAATATTATGAAAGTGGTTTTCAAAACATTTCGTATACTTCAACAACTGTGGGGTAAAATAAGCTGTAAGGATTACGATAAAAAGTATGTCGGTCAAACTAAGCGGACTATGATATTTCGCTACAAGGAACATGTTTCACATATTGGCTTTCATTGTTAGATTTTGTTGTTGAAAAATTGAAAATGAAAATGTTTTTATGGAATGAATAATGGAGTGTTGACAAATTTTATGAAATTTACCCAAAATTGTAACGTGGGGATTTCACCATTAATGAATTTCAAAAATAAAGGCATTTGGTCAGTAAAATGTTAGATTGATTGGAGGAGTAACAACATCGTTTCGTTTACATCAGTTTGTGAAATATTTACAAATTGATGATGTATGTGCATTATTTTATCGGTCCACCTGTATTTCAAAAAACTTGTCCGGTAGCACGGAGAATCGAACGGACTGGAGTCGTGCAATTGCCAGTTTAGTTCGATTTATTAGTTTGATTCTATAAATCTCATTTTTAAACGTATTTTTAACTCCCATGGTGAATCTAAGGCAAGCGAGCAAACAATTATCATAGTTGTAGTGCTGCCGTTTTTGAAATAATAATAACAATTTTCTTCCCAAGAAACATACAATTTTTATAGCAAGGGGAAACAAACTATTACATAACTAAGTACAAATAGAACACACAAAAAAATATAAATAAGAACTGAAACAAACATATACTCACATATACATTATTATCAACATGAACATAAATGTACTCATCAGATAATGTATCTATCTATATACAAACAACAAATATTTTTTCGAATTAATCCGGAAATTTTGTTTATTACATTTTTAAAGCATTTGGTAACTCATCGTAAAGTTTGATACCTTTATAATAAATCGAATTTTGCCCAATATTTGTTTTCATTTTTATTAATTTCAGATTGCCTGAATATCTTGTCAAATGGTTGTGTTGGTCACCATTCATTTTGAAAGTCAAATTTGAATGTTTCAGCTCATTTTTGGCTAAATGAATGAAGATATATAATTTGAATTTATGTAAGGATGACAAATCTTATAGTTTTTTAGGTTTATACAAGTTAAATAACTGTAGAATCCTTATAGTTCAACTTGTATATATTAAAATTTTGTTCTTAAGTTTTTTAACTGGTTTCAATGAGAATTTTGTTTTCATACCTCATATTGATATAAGATATTGAATTTTGGAATATACTAATGAAAAATAAATCAATTTCAGATATTTTAGGGGTACAACACTTCTCATTTTGAATAAAATTCCAATTATGGGAGATATCTTTTTCTTATTGTTTCAATGTGTTTTCTCTATTATTCATTTTCATCTAAAATTAGACCAAAAAATTTAGCATTAGGAGAGTATTTAATATTTTCATTATTGAATTTATTTGGATCTTTTGAATCAATTGATATAGCCCTTTTTGATATAAACATATATGAAGATTTTTGAAAATTCAGTGTCATTTCATGGCATTGAAGCCATAAAGATATTTGATCAAGGTGTTTTGAAATATTGATTTTGATTCCTTGTACACTATTTCCGTTGTAAATTAAAGCAAACATTTGTAACTTACCAAATAAATTTACTGTAGCCAAAGAATTTAAATATATAAGAAACAAAACAGGTCCAAGTATTGAACCTTGCGGTACCCACATATTATTTTTTTTGAACTGATTATGTTGTCAATATAGACATATTGCTTTCTATTCATTGAATAATTTCGAAAATAATTATAAACTGAATCTCTGATACCTATATTATGCATTATTTTCAGAAGCATTTCATGGTTCACAATATCAAATGCTTTCTTCAGGTCTAATGAATGGACTACATATTTTTCGTTTGAATCTAAATCTAGCTGTAATTGGGTTATGGCATCTAATACTGCTCTGTGTCACAATTTTTTTGAAATCCGCATTGCCCATCTTATAATAATTTTGTATTTTCAAGATATTCAAACAATCTAAAATGTACTGGTTTTTCAACAATCTTAGATAAAATTGGTAAAACTGAAATTGGTCTATAATTCGTCAAAATTTGTCAATTTTAGCATTATTAGTTACCTGTTGAAAAAGAAAGATATATCAAATTACTTATCAGTGGTGCTAATTCTGATTTAACTTTTTTAACAATTTTTATGGTAATTCCATCGAATTCTGGAGCTTTTCTCGGATCGAACATAATTATTTTTTTAATTTCTTCTGGTTCGGTAGGCTTGAGATACATAGACGATAATTTTGATTGAACTCCTGGACTATCTTGAGTGGGAATAGGAATACTAGATTATAAATTTGTACCAACAGTAACAAAATAATTATTTAAACTTTCACAAATATCTTGTAGATTTTCAACTTTGTTTACATCATGGATATATATTTCCATGGCTATATGTAGTATATTTGAAAATAAAATGAACTAAATAGAATAAAATTGATCCAAACCCTTATTGTTATCAGTTGACCATGGTTGCATGATTTGAACATCTTTGTATAGAGTTAACACATTTTTTGTATAAAGAGGGAGAAGTAGAGAGCCAAAGTCTTTCTTTTCCAAAAATTATTCTCTCCTGAAAATATACCCCTTTAAATTCATATAGGACATTTTTCTATCTAATTCTTCTTCTGAAACTCAAATTCCAACTTGTAACCACCAAAAATGGCGAACTATGATTTTTTTAATGCGTCTGTATTATATGGACATCAAATGAACGGGTTCACGAAGAAAATTTGAAATCGGGTAGTCACCATAGTCGGAAAAGGGTAGAAATGGCTTGTAGGGATCGACCATATGGCAATGACGCATTAAATAAATTTAACAGACTAAGTAACATGTCTAGCAATAACTAAAAATATATAAATAGTAAAAATAGTTATTTATTATACAGGGGAAGAAAGTATTAGTTCGTAAAATGATTTTTTGCTGCGAACTGGTTTATTTTGGAAAAAAAAACCCAAGAGACATTTTATGTTTCGAATGAAATAGGCTATCGGAAATAAATTTTTGAAATGGTAAACAAATGATAAGACAAAAAGTTACATTGGAAATAAATTTTAAGGGTTGCGTTTTCCACCCCTTACAACCATGGGGTAAAACAAATAAATTTCTGGCTAAGTGTCTTTTTGCTAGTATAAAATGTCAGGTTAATTTCAATATTGTTACTTTTTTAGTGCTTGTGAAAAAATTGTTATACAAATTTTAGGCACCCTCTTTAAGGGGCTGTGTCTTAACAAGGGATGCTCCAATGAAATTTGTTTATATGAAAGATCCTATCTTTATTTCGATGAGGAATCACCTCCTTAAATGTTTTACACTTATTTAGTTACACCCTGTATATATATAGACATATCCGTGAGAAAAGTACTCACTTTTTTCACGGGGATCGGTGAAAAAAGTAATTTTATGAAAAGTGACATTTTGTTACCTGTTATCAGAGAAAAAATGTCAAACTTTATTCCCGTCACAGAAAAAAACATTTTTTTAAACCATTTAAACCATAGGAAAGTAAAATAGGAAAATGAAGGAAATGTGAACTCTAATCGAAAAATCTTCCAAAAATTGTTTCCAAACAAACAAATAATTAAATTACAATGACGAACCGATGAAACAATAATAATAATATATCATGAGCTGCGTCTTTCATTAACTCAAGAACATACTACTTTTACGTACCAATGCGGTTCGTTTTCCTTTTAAAAAATGCGCGGTTGCCGAACTGTATGATTTGTACCTATATTTACAAACTTCGAACGATACGGAACAATAAATGAAGCTTGTTGCGAAACTTACCTGTCTAGATAAACGAGAATCTGTTTCTGTTAAAATCTGTTTTATCAATTGAGCAGCTGTTAGGTAAAATCCAGAGTGAGTGGGTCTATTCGACCATTCACAGCAACCCACAAGGGTTTATTGTGGCTCACACCTATTCACACTCGACCAAATAAACCTAGCTTCTTAACGAAGCCGTTTACTTTGTATGGTGAGTGGTCTTTCCTGTCAGATGATAAGAGTACGGCTTAGCCGAACTCTAAAAACCTGATTCGGTTCCCAGCGTGGCAGGCGCATATGATCATTTAAATGACAGTAACCTGTAAGAAGGCCTGTTAGACATCGTAGTTCATCCCTACTGTAGTCCAACAACTGTTTGGTTTCAAGCTTCGAAGGGTGAATAAACGCCTTGGAGTGAGCCAATCCTGGAAGATTCTGCCAGAAGTCCATAAATCTTCTTGTCATACAAGTGTTCACTCTTTGTTTGACAAAGCCTAAAGCGATTCCAATGACAGGTTCTGGTCCAATGAATCTGCTTGCAGCACCCTCCTTTGCAAGGGAGTCAGCAGTGTCATTGCCTTTCAGGCTAGTATGGCCAGGAATCCAGACCAGAGACAATCTGTTGAGTCTTTCTATTGAGGAGAATCGTTTTTGGCAATTTGCTACGGTAGGAGCCAAGAGCTTCCAAAACAGCTTGACTTGTGTATGAGGTTGGATTTTTTCAATCTCTCCGCATACCATTCAGTAACGTAAATTTCCGCTTGAAATATACTCGCATAGGTTCTTGCACCAGAACCTGAAGGTGTTTTTGATCCATCTGTGAACCAACAACTATCTGCTCCTAATATTTTCTTCTCCCGGAGGATCCACCTTCTCTACTCAGAGTACTTTATAATGCAGGTCGTAGTTGAAAGTTGGAGGCATAAAGTCAGAAGTCATTTCCGGAAAGCTGTGACTTCCATTGTCAACCAACAGTCTGTTACACTCTGCATTGAATTGATTTGTGCAATTGGCAATGTGCAAAGTCTATAAGCAGTCCATCTAACCTCTCTCTTCAGAAAAATGTGGAGAGGAGGTAGATCTAGAAAGATCTCCATGGCCACTGACGGTGTGGTACTGATGGCACCCCTGATGGCGAGACAAGCCTGTTTTTGTAAGCCAGAGAGCTTCGCCTGGGCCGTTTTCTGTAAAGCCTTCGGCCACCAGGCAAGCCCCCTATAAGTGATCATGGGTCTGACAATCATCACATAAATCCAATGGATTTGTTTGGGACCTAAACCTCACAAATCCTTCGACATGTCCATAGGGACATTCTGGCTTTGTGCAAAACTTTTACAAGTGAGCGTTTCAGGTGAGTTTTTTATCAAGGACAATCCAAGATATTTGTCCCCATACTAACGACAACCCCCAAAAGTTGAAACTCGAGTGAGCTGAGAATCGACGAGGTCTCGCTTTTTAACGCGCGATCCCTATATTCCTAGATATGTAATTTTATCTTAACTTTGGTAATTGTAAGAATAAAATTATATGTTTTATAGATCTCATAGCAAGCTTTTATATCATTATATCGTGATGTAAACTTCCTTGTGAAGATGAGTTTATTTAAAAAAAATTGTGTTCTATATATATAATCGACAGGTTGATGCTGGACCACCCGGTTTCCTTGCAGATGGATATTTAAGTATGTTACCAGAAGCAACGCCTTAGTGGTTCTGTATTCTGTAATCTTACTGATGAAGTATTTAGAAATTCGAAGAAGCAATATATTGGATTCTTGGTTTTTTCCAAGTCGTTGATATACAATAAAAAGAGGGTTGGAGACAAGATACTTGGGGACTAGCGTTGATGGTAAAAGTATTCGACAGATATCCATCGACGGCAACTTGTATGGAACGTTCTTTCCGGAAACTAGAGAGCCATACACAAAAGTGATCCGAAAAACCATAGCATCGAAGTTTGGCCAGCAGACCCTCATTTCACACATGATCAAAGGCTTTAGAAATATTAAGCGCAACAGTTCTTGACTCTCCATGTTTCTCGATTGCCTTATTCCAAGTACGGGTGACACACGATAGAAGGTCGCATGTGGATCTTTGTGTCCGAAAGCCATATCGCTCAAGATGTTAAAGTCTTCCAATTATTGTATATGGTGGTTTACTGCTTCCACCATGATGGCTGATAGCATAGTGACTGATCTATTACGATGATGGGCACTTCTTCATGACCAGACAGATGTTTTGTCGATATTAAGCTGTTTCAAAATTCGCCTGACTAGACGTTGTAGAAAAGTAATTTTTGACATTGTGGATTCTAGTGTGGGAATAGTGGGTGGTGAGTAGTGAAGTGAGTGAAAGGAATGTAGAATAGAAAGCTGAAGGCTTGTTTAACTATTTTAATTATATTTACTTATATGAGTTCGATTTTCATAGGACGGCGAAACAACATTCATTTCATCCACCTACCTTTTGACCTATATAATCTGCGTTTTCTACAAAACTGTTCAGCTCAACAAGCCCACATAGACGCCTGAAATCATTATAACTGGGTATCCCATGGTCGCGACATCTTTGGATGTCTAAGCTGAGTACATCATAACCGTAGGATCCATTGGTTGAATATCTGTTGATCACCTGTGAAACGATTGGAATATAAACAGTGTAAAGCAGCTAGGCCTCGATTTACAATCGATAGTTGATTGAGAATTAGATTTACCCTGAAATTGATTTTAAAATATGTGTTTTTCAAGTGTTGATTAACTCTTCACTGATAATAATTATTTGGTAATTACCTTAACTGAAAAAGGACATGGGTCAGTTGAGGTTAATTATCAGATCATATCTCATATCATATCATATCTACGTCAATTCAGTTCAGTTCCCGCGGTAACAAAATCACCACATGATCACTAAAGCAGCCTCTATGATTAGCATCAGCCTCATCGATTAGAATGAATTGAGAATGTCGAGAGTTGAAGCTTGTAGTCCCATTTCAGAATATAATACGTTGAATATTCAAATATAATATATTTCATTTATTTACATATAGGACGGTAAAACAAAACACTGATAGTGAAGTAGAGAAAACCAAAAATAGTTTGCGCATGCATTAAAATTGATAATATCACTTTCCAAAATGTGTATGTCATCAATAGAATATGCGATAAAAGAAATACTTTTATTTAGCATCCTTTTCTTCTGTAAGTGGAATGAGAAAACGTAAAGTTGTTTTGCGTCTGATCAGAGCTTACACTCAGTATATCGAAGAGAGATAGCTATATAAACCTTAGACGTCAGCAATTATTTAGATTTTGAAACCAACTGATAACGTACAGCTTGTCCAATCTAGGTGCGACTTCAAAGCCTCGACTCAGGACCTCCCTGCGCTTGGTAGAAAAGCCTTGAAGATGATCTGAGCTCAGTATTGGCGACAATCTTGTAGTGTCCACTTCGGTGAAGTATATTACGCGACAAAAATATGTGCTCTAAGAAAATAGTATACTTGTCGAAAATGAAACGAAAAGTTGTGTGTGGTCAAGTGAGAGCAGTGACTCCTAATGTACTTTTTTCATGCAACTTTTTTTCTGTAAAAGCGGCGGGTGTGGGTTTGGATAACATTAAAAGAATAGCTCATGAAATGAAAACAATTGGAAATGGTGGGTCATTGTCTTTTTTAACGCCTAATAAAAAAAGTATAGAAAACATGAAAATGAGATTTTGATGATTTTGACGAGGGCTTTCTTCGTCGATATATAATCAATTGATATATTACTGAAAAAACTCCCACCTTACACCGCATACATAAAAAATTCGTTGACGAAGATGGTTGCAAGTAATCTTATGAATAAGAAAAGTGATGGAAGAAATGGGGAGGAAAGGAAAAAATAGATAATTGCTCACGGAAAAACCGGCAATTCAGCATTTGCGAAGAAATTTTCTCAGAACAATAATTTATATGGATGAAACATATATCCATGCTTCACATACATATGAAAAGAGTTGGAATAATTTGAATGCACCAATTTCAAAAGAGCAGATACTTATTGTGAGTGCAGGAGGAGAAAATGGATTTGTGAAAAATTCATATCTAAAATTCAAATCCAACACAAAATGCGACTATCATAGCATAGAGAATTACGACAAATACAAAAAGTGGTTGTAAGAAATGTTACTTTCCAATCTTCCATAGAAAAGCCCTTATAGACGATGCCCCATACCACAATGTTTAGTATGAAAAGTGCCCAAACATGCCCTCGAGGAAAGATGAGATGAGAAAATGGTAAAGACGATGGAACATTAATTTTATGGAAGATATGGTGGAAATTTATCTCTATTCTATTATTAAAAACCATAAACCACGATTGCCTCTTTATTCTCCAGATTTGAACCCAATAGAGTTAGTATGGGCATTACTGAAACAATATGTGGCTGATAAATATGTGGACTTTAATTTCAAATCCGTTGAAAGTTTATGAACGAATTCTTCACTTCGTTTTATCAAGAGCAGTGGAGAACACCTTGCGAACACACTAAACTTTTCGAAGAATTCGAAGAATTTTTTGCTTCCAAGAAACTTGCTCTTGATATCACAATAGACAAAAATATTATAAATGTGACAACGACAGTACCACTGAGGATTCCGATCTGTCTGAAGTTGAACCATTGTAATTTTTTGATCATAACTTTATTCATATTATTGTTTAGATTCATTTATCTCAATTACCCAATAAACATAATATTTCCCAAGAAACTTTCATTCTGAAACTTAATCTTCAACCCAAATAAATGACATTTTAAGAATAGGTTTATCTACCTTTCCTTAATAAACCCGAAATTAAACGCAATACCGACCGCTGAAAAACAAACTCATTTAAATTCACTTACGTAGATACCTCATTATTATACGAAACTAATACGAAACCATTAATACTACTTGCGGCGAGGGCTGTACTCTCAGACCACTCTAAAACCCAAATAGGCGCACCAAGTCGCACGGTAGATTTCATCCTTTATTATCCTGCTGCGTTCTCTGTCAGTAGTATGTACAGGTGGTGATATGTTACAAGTCGCTTCCTAGATTTGACAAGCTGTATATTTGACAGTTTTTATACTACACCAGATACTGATTTTTACAACTAATTAAATGCCAAATATCGAAGTGTTTGAATGAACAAATCGTACAGTCTAAAATTTGTGAATAATAACTAATATAACTAATATAACTATAACTAACTATAACTAACTATAACTATATAACTAATATAACTATAACTAATAATAACTTTATTTTTTCGATAGGTCATTTCATATTCAGTGTAACAAGTGCAGATTTTGAGTGCAAGTTTTGAAATGTAAGTAAAGGTGAATGACATAAGCATTTGAAATCACTAGTACGACAATTATCGAATGGGCGCCAAAAAAATTAAAGGAAATATGAAAAAACAATTAGAAAGGTTTGAAAAAAATATTAAAATAAGTAAAATGTTGATAATATAGAAATGAAGGAAAACGATAAAAAAAGAAGAACCAAGATATTTCACGACACGATTTTTCGATAGTTAGTACTAACAATATCATCGATTATTGATGATCATATAGTCAAAGAATTAGTAGTTGAAGCAATGGACCAAAGGAGAAATGTATGGTCAACTTTTTAATTTGTAGTAAGCTACATTGATATAGGTAGGGAGTTAGGGCGTGTTGAAGGTGAGTATACATTACTTGGAATTTCTGTAATTTTTACATCTATTTACAAACGTCTCACTTGGGTTACGTCACCGACCCCAAATTCGCCCAAAATTTCCTCCGTTGTGCAATTCATCAGGTATTTACAAAAAATAACTCATTTGGAAGTGTTCAACTTTGCTTCAACTTTGACATCCAGTTCTATGAATCTTGTCACCTCTAGCAACCTTTTCATTCATAGATTTGCCTTCACCTATAAGACCAAACGTAGCTTTGGAAATTATAAAAGAGCTGATTTTTTCGAAATTTGCCACGCCATCTTCGGTGATTTTCACTAGCGAGAACCGGGGAATAACCTAGCATTTTTAGCTAAGGGAATTTGGGGTGGTCTCCTACCACCTGAGAATAGAGAAAGATCACTTGACATAGGATTTCCATGAGGAGGGCAGAATAATAACGGCCAATTATAGCAGTGCTCCCATAACGCAGCAAGGCTAACTACAACGGAGTACGTAAGGTTTCCAGAGGACACCATTAGTGACTCGCTAACGTGGAGCCATTGACCCCTCGTCACGGTTCGAATAATATCTTGGTTTCCTTGGTTTCCAAGGTTTTTTTTTGAGTCATCCTCAGCTCTTTAGCTCTCATCCTCGATCTTACCGGTATGGGTGTCCCTGCCAGGAGTTCTGAACTCCTGCTGGATTCGCTCTCCGAATCTTTGAGGGCTACTGAGCACTTGTTCGGATAAGATTTCTGCTTTAGTGTGGCAAGCCGGTATGACCTTGAGATTCTACAGTAGAGAAGGCATCATTTCACCAAGGACTCCAATAATTGAAACAACCTTGCGACAGAGTGGTATGTAGAGTTATAAGAGAGAATCTCGATATTCGTCTCGCCAGGAGGTGAAAACTCCATGACAAATATCGTGTTGCTCTGATAGTCAAGAAGAACTACATCAGGCCTATTAGCTTGTATGAGCCTGAGGGTGGGGAGTGAATAATTCCTAGAAATGCGTCACTTCTCGTTCCCTACAACGGATTCAATATCTCTTGGAAAGTAGGGCAACACCAGTGTCTCGTCAATACCGTGATACCATCAATACCGTGATAGAGCCCTCTTAGGGGCGCTTTATGTCGCCATTGTCTATATCCATATATAGGCTGAGACCCCATATGCTGGACATGCTGACAGCAGGTGCACCATCACGCAACTACGGCAGACTAATGTGTTGAAGACACCATCCTGGTAGGCCATGATGATCCTCTTAGTTTCACACTTCGGTGCACTCGATTTGAGAAAAGCGAAGGTCAGGCTCTTTGATTTGCCGAAGTCGTCAATGTTGTTGAAGAAGACCCCATGCATTGGTTTATTCTTGTGTTGCCGCAGGAGTGGAGCGATCGATCTCTGCGATTTTTCCATGGTCGCGGACCATGCAGAAAAGGGGATCCGAACTTCTGATGACTTATTATTATTATGATGATGCCTCATCAATATTAATATTATTACCTAGTATCAATATCATCATATATGTCATATGAAAATTGCACCAATTAAATTCAGTATTATTTATCATGAATTATTCTGAAAAAGTTCTGCTACTTGCTACTACTTTTTGATAAAAAACTTACATCTTCGGTATAGTTCATATCTATATTTCCAGCCATCTGCATTGCGGAACCTCTGAGGAGCGAGTCAAATATTTGAGGTCTCAGAATAATTTCTGGTTTGTTGAAATGCTCATGTAGTCTTAAAGTGGAGGAAAAATCTCGTGATTCTTGAACTAGGCTAAAAAATAATTGACATCAGTTGTAAAAATGTCATGAACACTGTTTTAAACCAATCCACGAAGGAAATGTTTAGAAATATTTTTCATTCATGACAAATTGTCATGAAAATGTTTGTCCTAACCCACTAATATGGTCTATAGAACAAGGATACATCCATTTCTTTTTCAATATTTTGAACTCTCAAGGTTTTGGGGTGAGTACTGAGGGGTGGACGATGAGAAATAAATTTCACAGATGATCTTTTCAAAAAAAATGTATCTCAACATTTTCACAAGATGACATACAAAAAAAATTGAATGTGTATGGTGAATTAACAGAAAGCTAGGTACCAATGCAGCTACCAATCGCTGCTTTTTGATTCTGGCAATTGAGAAGGTTTTTAAGTTGATGAGACTGAAGTATAAGCTGAACATATTGTTTGAGTGATGAAGTTACTAAAATTTCAGAACAATACGGATTTATATCCATCTTCAAGCATGACACACTGACAAAAATCAAATTGGATGTAGAGGTGTATCTTTTTTCATGACTTACCTTGGTAGAAGTTTCAATTTTCAAAGTTAATCATCAGTTTATTCAGAAGTTTGTTTATTAATTCCTATATATAAGTATTTATTATAAAATGTCATGAATGTACTTATTTTTTGACACCAATTTGTTTATTACGGTGTACATTTCGTTATTCTCAGAGAAGACGCCAAATGTGGAGAATTTTCATTATCAGTAGTTAGTTCACTTACCTTATATTTTCGGAAATCATAGAAACAAATGCTCTCAAGGCAGCGGTAGCAAAACTATTGCTAACTCTGGGATCGGTTTTCTCATCGTAAACTGCGCAGTGAATTTTTTCTAGACTATTCGGATCTAGAGAAGTAATACATTATAACGTTATTTATTTATTTATCTAATCATTGGTTGAATTGATCACAGACAATTTTTTTTCTGTGGAAATTTACATTTATCAAAATATCAGGTGAAGAATCCTTTAACAGTTCGAAATATTGAAACTAAAATTCGGTTGAAGATGTGAATTCAATACATACACCTACTATTGCTATTATTACTATTATTATTTATAGTACATTGAATGATAGCTGAGGGAGCAGTTAAGTGGTGTGTGAAAATTTGGATAAAGTTACACAGCGATACCTTTTTCGAAGTTTTTGTAGTATGCATTTCTACTAGAAAGCTGATCATGGTGATTAAAAGGGGTTTAGACCTAATCTCTGTGAATCATAACTCCTTCATTATAACCTACCAACTCACTTCCTCTTATCGGAGGAAATTTTCAAGCTGTACAAGACAGTGTTCACTGATTTGAATCCGACGATTCATCTCTGAGAAGCCGTCAGAACTTTCCTTCTTATCTTGTAGACATTGTCCATTTCTCACAAGTCTCCGGTAAACACTGATGCATTCTCACACTTTTGTTGTGTATTTTTCTCTCATATTTTCATGACAGCCATTCTAACAATCTTTTTTTCCTTATTTTTCATAGCATCACCAACTATGGTAATCAGCCATCCAATTATGTGTAGGTATGTTTGTTAACTCTATGAATCAACTAGGGAGCAATCATGGGTATTCTTAGTTTCGTGAACAATATCGTGAAAAAACTGCAACTACTGACGAAAACATCGCCAAAGTTCACCAAATGGTGCTAGACGACCTCCGAATTGAAGTGTGAGAGGTAGTTAAAAGAACGTGTTTCTCACATATTAAATCAACATTTAGACCGCCCGAAACAAAAATACAGTCCAAACAGTGGGGAAACCGGCTCCAAAAAAAGAAAAAACGGGTTTTTCTGCTGGTGAAGTGATAGTGACTGTTTTTTGGATTAGTCATAGAGTTATTTCAATGGATTATCTTCAAAAAGAAAAAACATGACAAGAGCATACTACGCATTATTACTCGACAAGCAAAAGGCAGAACTTGAGAAAAAGCGGCAACATTCACAGAAAAAGAGAATCTTGTGTCACCAAATCAACGCACCGTCTCACAATTCAGCGGTTGCCATGGCGAAAATCCACGAATTACGGTTTGAACTTCTTGACTATCCGCCTTAGTGACCGGATTTAGCCCCAAGCGATTTCTTTTTGTTTCCTCAACTAAAACTGGCGCTCGAAGGACAGAAATTCTTATCAAATGAAGAAGCAATTACCTTCATGAACAATTATTTTGCATATAAAAACATCGCTTGGAGAAGTGTGCAGAGTTGAAAGGAGACTATGTTGAAAAATAAAAAAAAACGACAAAATTGTCTTGTATCTTTGTTAGGTCGGAACCACCCTCGTAATAATATGAATTAAAATTCAGATGCGAAAATATAAATATTCTTGACACAATTCAGATTAACTTACCCAGAACTTGAGGCAACCATTCGTTATAGGTTATATGTTGTAACTCTGCAATCACAATTCTCCTGGTTTCTTGAAAAGTAGTCTCATCGTCCCAATCACCGTTCACTGATGCCAATTCTTTTGCTATCCTATTGTGTTCCCTCATAATCAAGGTATGCAATACAGTGAGGTGTGGTAGGAAATTGACTCTTGGGTCACCGGAAATGAAACAAAGAGAGGTGTTCGTGTTAACCTGACAATCTTCAGTGGGATTGGTCGACAAAGGAAGATATTCTTCTCCTAGTATTGTTATGGCTTTTAATTTTCCATCGACATGTGTACGCAAGTTTGAAGATTTCTCGAATGTTGTTCCATATATTTGCGAACCATCAAGATAATGGGTAGCTTGATTGATCTGCAATTTTTACCGATAAATGTATTGATGGTTCATATGTTTTGTAGAGTGGATGAAAAGACAAATTTTAAATAGGAAGTCAAGGACCAAGTGCTTTTTTGGTTTATATAATTTGGTGGTTGGTTCCAAAAAGGTAATTTAAAAATATACATGACTGCCTCATTTTGCAAAGATTTGAGGGGTTTCAAAACAGATTTTTTTGCAGTGTACCATACTGAAATTAGGTAATGAACTTTTGAAAAAATCAGCTTGAAATAAATTTCCCCTAAAATTTATTTCCAATGTTACTTTTTGTCTTATTATTTGTTTACCATTTAAAAATTTATTTCCGATACCCTGTTTCATTCTAAACAAAAAATGTCTCTTGGGTTTTTTGTCCAAAATAAACCAGTGCGCAGCAAAAAATTATTTTACGAACAACTACAGAGATACATCGTCATAAATGCGATAATATGAAATTAATCTATCTAATAGGTCGCTATTAGAGATAGTGACAATTAAATTGGTATGACACTGTCAGTTTGTGAATTTTCAAAATTGAATTAATACTAATTATGTGTTGTTGTTCTATTCTTAATTTGTTACTTTAATAATTCACTAATTATTAAAATGGCATACACAAATGAGGAAATGGCTGATATGCATTACGTTTACGGTCTGTCGCAGGGGAATGGGTTAGAAGCCTCTAGAAGATATGCTGAAAGGTATCCTCAACGGCAGCATCCTTCACATAGAATATTTGCTCGACTTCAACGACGATTACGAGAATATGGTTCATTCGACAAAAGAACGCAGGATTGTGGTCGCCATCGAGAAATACGAACACCGCAGGATTGAGGAACAACCTACTTCCAGTGCTAGAAAGATTGCTTTCCAGATAAATTTTGATCATATGATGGTATTTCGAATTTTAAAGGAACAACTCTTATACCCTTAACATCTGTAACGAGTACAGGCACTGTTACCGCGAGACTTTCCGAACCGCCTTGAATTTTGCAATTGGATGCTGGAAATGATTGAAAGAAAGTGTGACTTTCTGAAGACGATAGAATTCACAGACGACTGTAGTTTTTCTCGGGACAAGATTATTAATTTCCATAATTACCACATATGGGCTGATGAAAACCCTCACGCTACTGTCGAAACTAACCATCAAGAACAGTTTTCTTTTAATGTGTGGCTCGGAGTTATTGGGGTTGATTTAATTGGGCCTCATTTTCTACCTCCTCGATTAAATGGTGAGGCATACGTTCAATGAGAGAAGTGCTTCCAGTACTGCTGGAGGAAGTTCCTTTGGGCGCCAGAAAGGAAGGGTTATTTTATGCATAATAGGGCTCCCGCCTATTTTGGTCAAGTAGCATGTCAGAATTCAACTGAAACATATGCAAATCAGTGGATAGGTCGAGGAGGACTATATAACTGGCCCGCTCGATCTCCGGATCTCAATCCTCTCGATTTTTCTATTTGGGGCCATTTACAGCATTTGGTTTATCGTACTCCTATTCGCGATGTAGATAACTTAAGAGACCGCATCATTGATGCGTGCAGAGTAATCAGAGAGACTCCAGGAATATTTGAGCAAATACGTGGCTCAATGCGTCAACGTCTAGACGCATGCTTGATGTCTGAAGGTATACATATTGAACATTTACTATGATTTCTACTTGATGTGTGTTTTGTTATAAATAACTTAGTTTTGTTTATTATCCTTTAATCGTTTAATGCAGGTACTAACTACAAAATAACAATAAATCCAGTTCGCATTTATGGCGATGTATCTCTGTAGTTGTTCCGTAAAATAATTTTTTGCTGCGAACTGGTTTATTTTGGGCAAAAACCCTAGGAGACATTTTTTGTTTAGAATGAAACAGGCTATCGGAAATAAATT